>SZWC01013809.1:2118-19886 GCA_023375785.1 Penium margaritaceum
CCCCCCCCCCGTAACCTTATCGCCCTTTCTGTCAAATTGTCCACGTTTACGCATACCTCGTCGCTTTGGTAAGTAAACCAAACCTTGTAGCATGCTCACCTCCTCCATGGCGACAAGTGAGGGGGATCAAGGAGGGAGCATGAGTGAAGGAAGAACAAACTAAGGCCATTAAAGTCATTACGATGCCCCCTCCTCACCTCGCAAAGGCTGATAGAGTGTGGATGGGACCATGAGTGGTGCAATTCGTCCCTCCCCTTCACTAAAACCATTGTGTGTGCCTCATCATACGGCCATGTCATCCCTTCTTTAAGGGAAATATCCTCACTCCACGCCCATATCTTTCAGCCGTGACTATCACTCGGACTCAAGAATGGTGCCCCAACTCCTTGCGCACGTCCAACAACAACACCATCAAAACAACACCCATCTGTTCCTTAACGAGAATGGATTCCTTGAGAACGCCCCACCACATGAGGTCATCATCCTTTCATCAGATGATGAAAAGCCACCTCGCCAATCGTAGTCTCTCAACCTGTAGCCTTCACAGCGACGGAATCAATGCCAACATGCGAGGCCTCTTCACGTCGTTTGGCCAGGTATGTGTAGGATGTGATGGTTGTGCAGGATATGCAGGCTCTACAGGTTATGTGGGCCTTGCATGCTTTGCGGGCTATGTAAAAGGCCATGAATGTGCGTGTTGTACGGGCTGTGTAAGTTATGCGTGCTGTGCTCACTATGAAAGTTGTGTAGGCAAGACAAGGCTACACAAGCTATGTGAGAGCTGTGCACGATGTGTGCGCTTTGCAAGTTCTTCGTGCTGTATGAACTATGTGGGTTGTGAAGATTGTGCTCGTAGGTTAGGGTTGTGCGTGCTATGTGGGTTGTCACTGTTGTGTTGTACATCGATTCATCATCCTGTCATCGGATGATGACATGCCATCTTAACCATCGTAGTCTCCGGACTGGTAGTCTCCATAATGAGTGAATCAATACAAATGTGTGATGTCTCTTTGCAACGTTTGCCCATGTATGTGCGGGATGTGATGGCTATGCAAGATGTCTGGGATATGGAGGTTGTGTGGGTAATGCGTGCTTTGTGGGTTGTGTGAAAAAGGCATGGCGATGCTGGTTGTGTGTGATGTGTGTGTTGGGCTTGCTATGTGAGCTATGTGGGCACGGCAGGGCTCTACGTGTTGAGCGCGCTGTGCACATTGTGTAAGCTATGTGTGTTATGCATTTTGTGTGGGCTATTCAAGTTGTACAGACCGTGTGAGCAAGTCAGGTTTGTGCGTGCTACGTGGATTGTGCGTGCCATGTGGGTTGTGCCTATCAAGCAGCCTGTGTGAGCTGTGTAGGGTATGTAGGATGAGGTTTTGTGGGCTGTGACAGGTATGCTACATATGCCACCTCTACAACCTGCGCGGCTTGTGTTGACAGTGCACAGTAGGGAAAGTTAGGACAAGGGTAGGACAAGGCATGTTGGGGTAGGGTAGGCCAAGGAAGGATAGGATGGGTAGGGAAGGGCAGGGTAGGGCAGGGCAAGGGTAGGGCAGGGAAGGGCAGGGCATGTTAGGGCAAGGCATGGTAGGACAAGGGTAGGGCAGGATAGGGCAAGGAAGGGTACGATAGGGTAGGGCAAGGCAAGGGTAGGGCAGGGAAAGGGTAGAGGATTGGTAAGGCAAGGTAGGGTTGGGCATGACAAGGGTAGGGTAGAATTGATGAGATAGGACAAGGATACGGTAGGGTACGGCAGGTCAGGGTAGGCACGGTAGGGGAGGGGAAGGGTAAGGCACGGTAGGCCAATGACAGAACATGGCTGGGTAGGGTGGGGCAGGGAAGGGTAGGTTATGGTAGGATAGGGAAAGGGTACGGTATGCCAGAACAAGGTACGGTAGGGTTGGGTAAGGTCAAGCAGGGTAGGGCAGGGAAAGGTGTGGCAGGGGTACTGAAGGGTAGGGCAAAGTATGGGTAGAATATGATAGGGTAAGGCAAGGTAAGGGTGGGATAGGGAAAGAGAGTGTAGGATAGGGTAGGGCAAGGTAAGGAAGGGAAAGGTAGGGAAGGGTAGGGTAGGGTAGGGTAGAGTAAGGTAGGTCAGGGTCGGTGTGGCAAGGGTACGGCAAGGTAAGGTAAGACAATGGCAGAGAACGGCAAGGAAGGGTAGGGTAGGGTAGGGTAGGGCAGGGCAAGGCAAGGTAGGGCAAGGGTATGGTAGGGCACGTAGGGTAGGGCATGTTAAGGTAGGGTAGTACAAGGTAGTGTAAGGCAAAGCAGGGGTAGGGCAGGGTAGGGTTAGGTAAGGATAGGGTAGTGTGGGGTAGGGCAGGGCGAGACAAGGGAAGGGTAGGGCAAGGTAGGAGAGGCAAGGGCAAGGCATGGAAGGGGTACGGTAGGGCATAGCAAGATAGGTCAGGGCATGATAGTGTAAGGTAAGGTAGGAAAAGATAAGGTAAAGAAAGGGCATGGCAAGGGAAGGGTAGTGTAGGGTGGGGGAGGGTAAGACAGGGCATGGTAGGGCACGGCAAGTGTAGGGCAGAGTAGGATAGGGAAGGGTGGGGCAAGGCAAGGCAGGGCTAGGAAAGTGGAGGGTAAGGTAAGGCAAGGGAAGTACAAGATAAGGCAGTACAAGGGAAAGGTATTGTAGGGTAGGGTGGAGCATGGCATGGCAGGTAGAGGTAGGGGAGGGTAGGGTAAGGTGAGGATAGGGAAGTGTATGGCAAGGCATGGGAAGTGAAGGGATCAGTAGAGGGTGGGTTGGGTAGGGTAGAGTAAGGCAGGGTAGGACAAGGCAAGGTAAAGCTTGTCAAGGGAGGGTGGTGTAGGGTAGGGTAGGGTAATGTAAAGGAAAGACAGAGCAGGGTAAGACAAGGGTAAGGTAGGGTGGGGGAGGAAAAGGTAGGGTATGATAAGGCAAGGGTACGCCAGGGCAAGGCATGACAAGGCAAGGGAAGGAGAGGGAAAAGCAAGGGAGGCTAGGGCAGGTATGCCAGGGCAGGGTAGGGTAAGGCAAGGTTAGGTTAGGGCAAGGTAAGGTAGTATAGGGTAGGGTGGATTAAAGGAAGGCAAGGGAAGGATAGGGAAAGAGAAGGATAGGGCGAAGGGAGGGCAAGGCAAGGGAAGGGCAGGGCAGGTTCAAGAAGGGCTAGGCAAGGCATGGCAAAGTAGGGCAGAGCACGGTAAGGCAAGTTTTGGGTAAGGCAAGTGCACGACAGAACAAGGTATAGTAGGACAAGGTAAGACAAGGCACATATTGGGAAGGGCAGGGTAGGGTAGGATAAGGTAGGATAAGGAAGAGTACATATGGTAAGGCAAGGGTAAGGTAGGGTAAGGCAGGGTGAAGTAAGGCATGGGAAGGGTAAGGCATAGTGAGGGAGGCCAGGGCAGGGTACGGTAGAGAAAGGTAAGGATTGCCAAGGTAAGGCAAGGGTGAGGTAAGGTAGGGTAGTATAAGGTAGGGTAGGGTAGGGCAAGGCAAGGGAAGGGCACAGCATGGGAAGGATACAGTAAGGTAGAAGAGGGCAAGGTAAGGGAAGGGCAAGGTAGGGTGGGGGAGGGAAGGACAAGGCAAGGAAGGGTAGAGTACGGCAAGGCAAGTGAAGTGCAAGATGGGGCATGGAAGGGTAAGGCAGGGCAAGGTAGGGCTAGGGTAGGGTAGGACAGGGTAAGCCAGGGAAAGTGTAGTGCAAGGCAGGGTAGGACCAGGTAAGGCAGGGAAAGAATTGGGTAGGGCAGGGTAAGGTAAGGCAAGCCAAGGTACGGTAGGGTAGGGTAAGGCAATGTAGGGCAAGGATAAGGCTGTGTAATGTGAGGCGAGGGTAGGGAAGTGTAGGGCAGGGCAGGGCACAAAAAGGGTTGGGGAGGGCACGATAGGGTAGGGTAGGGCAGTGTAGGGTAGGTCACAGTGAGGCAAGGTAGGGGAGGATTGTGTAGAGCGGTGTGGGGCACGACAAGGCAAGGAAAAGACAAGGCATGACAATGGTAAGGAAAGAAAGGGTAGGGCAGGGTTGTGTGAAGCAAAGATAGGACATGGCAAGGCAAGGCAAGGCAAGGTTAGGGCAGAGAAGGACAAGGAAAGGTAAGAGTAGGGCATGGCACATGTCCACCTTCCATGTTTGACCACCATGCCCTAAATTGTGTGAATTTTATTTGTCATGTTTTATGTGTGCAGGGTCATTAGAGGACGCGCCTCCACCACTACCAGTGTTGGATGTACAAGGACTGGTTTCCCTCAACGGTCATGTAATGTGCCACCATCGCAATGGTTTCTACCTTAAGAGAGCTTTAAAACCATTGCCAAGTGTCACGCGGCCATTCAAGATCGTGTAGTTGTACACCTTCTCCCATTGCGGTAGGAGAAGACTGAAACTAGATGCATTATGGTCTGGTGTGAAAATCATCATAAAACCTATTATGAGTGGACAATACTCACACGTTAACAATACCATCACAGCTTTGTCAAAGTGTCATCCTATATGGATGGCACCATTATCGGTTGTCATCGTCACATGGGAACCATGCACTCACAAAGGTGATGTTCCTCTCAACCAAGTTATATCCAAGATATTGTTGAGAGAAATATCACCATACACATTACTACATGATGTCAAGTGCTCTACTTGTACACCAATGAGTAGGTAAAGTGCCCAGGGCTCAATTTTCCGTAAAAGAGATCCAAAGTTGAGATATAGTGCAAGCTAATGTCATGGCATTTTTTTTTATATCTTGTGCAGAGCTTTGCCTAGTTACTTGTTATATTTCCAAGGTTGACGGTGTACATAAATTGACTGATTTCATTTCCTCCTTTCTATTGTATGTGAAAACTATGATGTCAACCTCATTTGGAACATTTTTCCTACACTAACCACCCTCCACAATGTTGACAATAGCATCATTGAATTTTGCATGAGTGACTCTATTGTCAATCAAGTAAAATCATGTGCTATGTATTCCTCTTCCACCCTACACATAGAGAAATTGAACCCCAAAGCACATGTAGCTAGTAAAGAAGATCACAATGAGCAATTCAATTAGACTATCTATGTGCATGAAGCATCACCTGCAGCATCTTCACAATGTCATCTCATCCTAACAACGCATAATACCTGTTTACGAAACACATTTTACCAACTTCACATGATATCTTAGTTTTTTATGAAAATGATTACATAATACGAATGTGTTCGGCTCTCATTCAGACAAAAAACAAGGGATGGAACTGGTTGTATACATGATTACCCATAGTTTACCCTAGTATTGAACACCGAGGTACAATAGTGAATACTTGTCATAAGTGTGGTATGAGGAATGGTGAAAAAGTGGGCATAGTATCTTATCCACACGCATGGTGTTGTTATTGCCTCTGTGAAAGTGTAAGAAGCGCTACAAAGCTACCATTGCCAAATGGTCTTGGACAGTGGCACATGCACGTGTCAAATCAGGAAATGAAAAGTAAAGATTCAGGTTGGTTGATTGTAAGTTTGGTGTGTTGTACCATGGTGTAGCTTGGAAGATGGAAGTGTCATGTCACTTAAACATTGTAGTGCACTTTGTTTCTCTTCTACCACGTAATGGACACACAACCAGAAATGCTACTTAAATTTTGAATACACACTTTCCTGAGACATGCGGAACTTATCTAATGGGATACTGTTCTCTGGCTTTACAAATTCAAAACCTTTGCTAATTGCGCAAATGGTGCTACTACTAAGCTTGAGATTTTGACTAGCAAGGTGTATGAAAGGATTGTGAGTGTTATTCGTGATTCAAGTGTATTCAGTCACACATAATACACTATTTATGGGTAGCATGCATGTTTCACACATTGATTTACCACATACAATAGATAGTGAAAGGAAGAGTTTCACCTAAGGACTATTCCAAATAGTGTCGTATGTTCATGTAATGGCGTTGTTTTCACACCTGGTGGAAACTCTAATAACTGTTGTGATTTTCATTTGTCACTACAAATGTCGAATTGCACATACCGTATTGTGCCTTGCACAATACGTTGAAGAGGGTTAGAATCCTCCTTTCACCAAATGAGGTGGTGGTCCAGCATGCTCTACAAAGTAGCAATGCAATACGCATCGATGTGCAAACATCATTTGTCAACAACTTGCACTCCGAGGTCATGCCATGGGCATCTGCAAAAATCCAGCACATCCCTTTCATGTAGCCTTGGCTTTATTAAGAGCAGCACACCTTGAACGTGGCAAAGACAGTGATGTCCACTACGAAAGTGAGGATATGGTTGATAAATAAGCTTTATCCTCACATCCCAAAATGATGGCCTTGCGAATGATGAGTTTAAGGGTGATGTAGGCGGTGATGCAAATGACATCATGCCTCTTGAATGTTTTATTTGAAATGGTTAGAACTATAGTGGTTCATGTCAAAGAGATCAATTCATGTTCCTTATGTTTCATGTGCGTTCCTTATGACTGTTGTACCCATACAATTCAAGATTCATGTGACTTTCACCTGGGGAGAAAATTTTTATTCACACAACCATATGTTAAAAATGCCCATAAGGACAAACACATGAAAGTGAATGGCGTTGACTTTGACACAGATTGTGGAAAGAGGACACTTCACATTATTGACATGGACAAATTGAAATCTATACTTTAGAGACAAGTAACACTAGTAATTTAGAAAGAGTATTTATGACTACAACAGAAGAGAAATAAAACTTGTCAATATAGTATGATATGAAATACTCTATAGTGTATAAACATGAATGGATTGCTTGTCAGTGTTATAACCACAATTTTAAGTATGCGACAGTCCTCGGAGCACAACCCTTGTCTAAACAGGACAGTACTACGTTTCTTGAAAGAATAAAGGCAAGTATGCTAGTATGAAGTTGAATATGAATGTTGATAATGTCACATCATTAGGAATGAAAGGTTGTACCATGGTTTTTCTATACTATTGAACACATGCTTTACAGAATGAATATAAAAACAAGTTTATCAATAACCACACTAGGAATTTCCCATCATACCAGTTAGCATTATATGTTCCATTTGCACCACTAATCTCTCTCTCAACTCACTAAGCTAGCATTCCAAGCTAACAAGCACTTAAAACATTTATGGATCTTCAGCCACTCCTCAGGCTACTCAGGTATTTGTATTTTTGTTAGATGAGTCCTCACTAAATGCCACAACACTCTTTATGATGCTCAACTTGAGCTTCTAACAATGTACATAGCTCAATGTAGAGTTGCTTGCTTCATCAAGAACATCGATCCCCATGGATGGATGTTCGCGGTGCATCGGCACTTGCCTTCCACTTGCCGCATTCTACTCCTCTACTTCAAAGCGCATGTAGTTCTGCCCATGCGCCCATGCAGCCATCAGTCGCTTCTTTTCCATCATCAGCTTTCATCATCTGCTCGGCACAAGGATGTGCCCGGTGGCATCACGTTTCGTGACGACCTGCGCCCACACCGAGACTCTCGCAGCGCACGTGGTTTCATCCCTGCACAAATCATTTGAACATCTCCGCCTCCACACCTCCTCAGCAAAAGAATCATCCTTCGCAAAAGAATCCACCTAATCTGTTCACTACAGCTAACGGTGACCGGGACATTTGCCCTCCTCATCTCTCTCCTCAACTCATTCCTCTCTCATACATCCTCTCAGGCCAAGTCAACCCTACAAGTCCAAGATCGTGTTCCTGGTGTATCGGACACCATTCGTCTTTCCGCTCTTTTCATCAAGCCAACGAGTGGAACAAGCCATCACTCCACCAGACTTGACCTTGGACAAAGAAAGCTTGTCTCAGAGCGCAATGAGGGCGTAACAAGGGCATGACTAGAGCGCGACGAGGACGCAACTAGGGCGCAAGTAGGGCACAAGTAGGGCGCAAGTAGGGCGCAACTAGGGTACAACTAAGGCGCAACTCCGCCGTAGATAGTGCCCAAGTGAGGCTCAACTAGGGTACAACTAGGGCGCAACTAGGGTGTAACTAGGGCGCAAGAATGGTGTAACTAAGGTACAAGCACTGCGCAAGTAGGATGCAAGTAGGACGTAAGTAGGATGTAAATAGGCGCAACTAGAACGTAGGTAGGGCGTAACTAGGGCGCAAGTATGGCACAACTAAGGCGCAACTAGGGTGCAACTAAGGCGTACGTAGGGCGAAACAGGATGCAAGTAGGACAAAAGTAGGGTGTAGCTAGGGCGCGACTAGGTAGCATGTAGGGAGTAAGTAGGGAGCAAGTAGGGCACAACTAGGGCGCAAATAGGGCATAAGTAGGGCACAGGTAGGGTGCAACTACGGTGCAACTAGAGCGCAACTAGGACGCAACTATGACGCAACTAGGGCATAGCTAGTGCCTAACGGAGGCGCAACAAGGGCGCAATTAGGACGCAAGTAGGGCACAAGTAGGGTGCAAGTAGGGCGCAATTGGGGAGTAACTAGGATGTACCTAGTGCCCAACTGAGGCGCAACTAGGACGCAACTAGGACGCGACTAGGTCGCAACTAGGATGCAACTAGGGCACAAGTAGGACGCAATTATGGCGCAACTAGGACGCAACTAGGGCGCAACTATGGCGTAGTGTAGGTAGTGCCCAACCAAGACGCAACCAGGGCGCAACTAGGGCGCAACAAGGGCACAAGTAGGGTACAAGAAGGAAGCAACTAGGGCGCAAGTAGGGTGTAAGAATGGCGCAAGAAGGGCACAAGTAGGGCACAAGTAGGGTGCAACTAGAGTGTAACTAGGTCGCAAGTAGGGTGCAAGTAGGGGGCAAGTAGGGCGCAAGTACGGCACAACTAGGGCACAACTAGGACGTAAGTAGGGCGCAAGTCAAGCGTAACTACGGTACAAGCAGGGCACAACTAGGACGCAACAAAGATGCAACTAGGGTGCAACTAGGGCTTAACTAGGGTGCATGTAGGGGGCAATTAGGGCAAAACTAGAGCATAACTAGAAGAAAACAGGACGTAACAAGGGCACAAGTAGGGTACAACTAGGGCGCAACTAGGGTGCAAGTAGGGTGCAAGTAGGGCACAAGTGAGGTGCAAGTGGGGCATTACTAGGACGCAACTAGGGTGCAACTACGGCCCTAGTAGGGAGCAGTTAGAGCCCAAGACAAGTGCAACTAGGGCGCATCTAGGGCGAAACTAGGACGCAAGTACGGCGTAAGTAGGGCGCAACTAGGGCGCAACTAGGGTATACCTAGGGCGCAAGTAGGGCGCAACTATGACACAACTAGGGCATAACTAGGGTGCAACTAGGGCCCAAGTAGGGTGCAAGTAGGGCACAACTAGGGCACAACTAGGACACAACTAGGGCGCAAGTAGAGTGCAAGTAGGGCACAAGGACACAACTAGGACACAACTAGGGCGCAAGTAGGACACAAGGAGGACGCAAGTAGGGTGTACCTAGGGTGCAACGAGGGCGCAACTAGGGTGCAAGTAGGACGCAAGTAGGGGGCAACTAGTGAACAAAGTTTACAAATTCCTCTTGTCATTGCACTCGACATAGCTCAACGTTTACATCAGGCACCATGTGTGCCAACCAATATTCTTCACACACCATCGAACAGAATGGCATCTACAGTTGTAGCATTTAAACTCCCTTGGAAAATGGTTTTTGAGTAATGTGCTTAAGAAGAGACAACAAAAAGTTATAACATAGATGCACACCAAGGATCCCACACGAATAGATGCCAACGACACTAATGAAAGCAATGTTTAGATAAAACAATCAACCAAAGGAAGAAAGTGGTGTACATCATGCTTAATCAGCCCTGTCCAGCTTAGCCTGCCTATCAAGATTAACTGCCCACACAGCCTGATTTAGCCTTGGCCACCTCGGCCCAACTCAGCCCTGACTAGCTATGCAAAGCTTGACTCCTACAGCATGCCATGCCTCCCTATTTGCGCAAAAAACATGGTCCATCTCTCTAGCCCGGCCCAACCGTGCCTACTTGCCCAGCTTAACCCACCCATGTGCATAAGCTGCCTACTCATGTAGCTTACGAGCAAAAACTACTTACCCTCACAACCCGACCCCATTCAGCTTGATTGCAAAATTTAGCCCAGCAAAGACAAACTCGGCATACTCTTGCCTTCTTATCTCTCCACCATACCTTCACAACCTACCCACCCAGTCTAGCCTAGCCTATGTGATAGCCAAGCCTACCTCCCTCACTTGCCCACCCAATGGTACCATGCAATGCTTAGCCTTACTTGTACACCTTAGACAACCTCCATGGTCTCCCACACAGCCTTGCCATCCTGTCCATTCCAGCCTTGCCCTCCTTGCTTGCCCATCGTAGCCTATCCATGTCCTACCTGACTTGGTAGCTAGTGTGCCGAACCTCCCTACCAACACAGCCCAGTCGAATTCAACCTTCTTTCCTTGTGTAGCCCACCCCCTCCAAGCCCCTCGACATAGTCTCGCCTAGTTGCTTCTTCAACATACCTACATATCCTTTGCACCTAACCTAGCCCATCGTGCATGCTTGCAAAGCCTACCTCCCCCGTTAGACCATGTAGCCTAGCCACGAAATGTCTACCTTGACTTGTACACTTTGTCACGCATCTCTAGTTTTCAAGAAAGCCAAGGCAACATGTCCAATATAATCCTGCCCAACCTGCCTTTCCAACTTAACCTTTCCATGTGCGTAACTTGCCTACTCAAGCCCTTACGTACCGAGTATGCCTGTCCAAACAATCTCACCCAATTTAGCCTTCTTTCCTAGTCTGGCCTTGCTTAACACAGCCCTGCAAAGCCGAGCTGAACCCAACCGACTTCACTTAAGCCAAGTTTAGCTTGGCCTTTACAACTGACACATGCATAACCACCTTAGCCCAGCCCATATCGGCTAGCATGGCCACATCGGCCAGCCTAGTTTAACCTCCTTGCCAAATATAGCCTACCCCAATTGATCTTTCCTTTCCATTCAGCTCATCGTGTATGCCCTCGTGCCTGCCCATCTGCTTGCCTCCTTACCCACGCAAGCATGGCTGGTTGCTTTTGGCAAATTACAAGCGCGCCGGATTACTTTCGTATCACTTACACCGTTACTTAACAACAATACTAAGTTCCTAGTTACCAAGTCATATGGCAATAGTCATTGAAACATTGTGAACACGCAACTGTTGTCCACCGTTGCGACTTCTTCTAGCATCCTCAATGAGTGAGGCATGATCGAAGGCAATAGAAATTTATTGTAAAGGCGTGACATTATAGTGGGTCGACAAGACCGGATAGGAGCACGAGGGATTTCCGTGTGCTTGAAAGGGCATGCATCGTTCATTGTTGGGTGGACGAGGGAATGTTGACAAGAGGCCAACATGGGGTTGCCCACAATGGGGTAGAAAATTCTTGCATTGCTTGTGAATAGCTAGCAAACATTGTGTACTTCAGATTTGCTAAATCAAAGGGTACAACAATGTGGTAAGAATTTGAATTCATGTCAGAAAATTGCAAGGATTGCAGTTGTGAAAACAAAAAGTAAGAAAGATCTTCTTGTGTTTGTGTTCAATTTTGTGTACACATTGGGCGACGGCATCGGATTTGATGTGAAAACCATGTATAAGTAAGACAAGAGTGTCAAACCGATGGAATAGCACATGCATGGAGATGCATTACTTGTGTAGACATGACACACAGGTATTCTTGGGAATAAAATGAGAATACAAGATTCCTTTGCATGAACAAAAGTTTTTTAATCTCTCCATGTAGATTTTTACAAAACAAATCCAACAAATGGGGACCTGAGAATAAAAGTTTAAATAAACTTGCAACGTAAGTTGACTAATACACGAGGTGAGAACACCCTAATTGCATGAAAACTAGAAGAAACACTTGAAATCCAGTACGAGAATGTGGACATTTTTCAACGTTTTGATTATGCCACATGAATGATTTGTACACATGTGGACCTTCATGCATGAAGAAGTGAATAGTTGTGGGGGTAAAATGATGCACTTTGAGTTGAAGAGAAACATTCATATGGGTCGTATTCAGTTCCATACATGAAAGCACAACGTGGACAAGAGGTCGTGGAAAAAAGGGATGAAGAGGTTGTAGAAAGAGAGGAAAGTTGTGTAATGGACAGGAAAAAAGTTATTAAATGCCTTTAGGGGCACCTGAATTTGGATTAGTTGCTAAATGATTAGCTATTGGAAATTTAAAATTGAAAGAGGGGTCACATAACTTCAAAAGAACCCACATGGGGAAACCGATTGTCAAATATCGCTTAGTAGAGTGCACTGCGAAAGAACATCATATAAATGGGGTGATTGTGACGTTGCCGCAAAGTCGATCGCCCATCAGAATTTGCATTCCCAACCTTATGGCTGTCCACCAGCTCAATCACATCCACGCGGACAACCAAGTTTGGTCTTGGGATTGCATCGACCTGAGTAGTGTCCTAAAAATTTGGTTCAAAATCCGCAAGAATCGAATTCTCAAACAGAACCTTTTTGTCCTGTATCGGATGTCGCTCGTCGAGACGTATCGGACGTGTCAGAACCGCTTCGATTGAAAGGACAAAGTGTGTCCAGCCGCGGATGGCACTGTAGGAATCATGACCGCCAACCTAAAATGCACTCCACATCAAAATTGAATTAGTACCTCTCGACAGTGTTGTTCACGGCAAATCTCATTCATATTTCCCTCAAAATCTCCCTTGGGATGAAGTTAATAGGGACTCAATTAGCTCAAATATTTCACGTAGTCCGTTAATTTGCTGGTCTCGAAATGGTGCCGAAACCGTGCAATGCAGTCCCAGCTGCCGGTCGTGCTTCGTGCAAAGCCACTTGCGCAGTTCAACGGTCGATCTCGCAGCCAAACGAACGAACAAACGATTCTCGCAGATTGAGCTCCATCGCGCACGCCGACCAAAAATCACGGATGAAACCAAACTAGTTTTGTGCGGTACAGGCAGGAGCGAAGGCGGGGAACTGAGTCAAAGCGCGCCACTGTAATCTCTAGCGACTCGGAAACAGAGGTGCTGAACAGCTCTGTCTAAGAGTTTTTCTTTGGGCAAACGTGTCCAAAGCTACTCCCTAAGTAGTCTCCACGACTCAGCGACGAAAAGCACAGATAGGAGGGACGAGCGCCTGAGCAGAAAAACCACTTACAGAATAGGTGACGGTTACCGCTGACCATCCCTTTGATCCATCGGTATATCTCTTCCATACTAAATGTTCACCTTACACGAAAGGTACACGCGATAAGCTACGATAGCAACAACCTTTTGACCAAGGAGCTGATTCCAAATTACTCTATTCTTTAGCATTTTGTTATCTTTTGTAAATTTTTTTATGTTTTATAAACTATTACTTCGCTGAGACAATGAAGGAGGAAACGAGACCTCCGATCTAACCATTTTAAACTTGTCAACGCAATAGTCATTTGCAACCATACAAGGATTTTTTTTTGTTGGCTCCTCCACTAACGGCCACCACCTCTTGAGCGTTCAAGGATTAACCCGGCCGCTCAGGTCAACGTAAAACTTCCACCATATAGACCAGATAGGAGTCTCCAATGGTTTAAGGAGCAAATAGGTTTTAACTTTCGACATGAAGTGGGACATGACACTTCATACAAAAATGAGACCGGAAACATGATTATTTGGTCAACTAACCTTTTTCCTTTGCACCTGGCAACACTCTTTGAAGCGTTTCACTATTCCGTTCCTCTTTCACCGTGAACTTGGAGCGTTGTCAAACGAGTCAGAAAATTAGCAATGTACCATAAAAAGGATCAAAAAATTATTAACCAGTATTTTCATGATGAATGGAATTTCTTCTTCCTTGTGGATCCATTCTCCTCAAATTGATTTCGAATTCACTACTTGGGTTGAACAAAGGCTGAACTGAACAACAAATGAAATTTGCACCTGAATCCCTTAAGAGAGGCCAAATTGCCCCCCAAAAAAAAAGCCAATACGTGTAAGGCCTCTTCGAACGAGGGAATTTGGACACATCGTGAAATTCTCACGAGACTAATAAACAAAGTCTCTTACGTACCAAGTGAACTCGCATGCATGCTTTTGAAGAAGATAGATACACCTGGGGAAATGGATTACTTAAAAACATGCAGGAAACATGCGCATGTTAACCTTACTCAACATACCATGTCCCATGCATTGGACTAAAACAATTATTTCCCTTTGACTATTCAGGCACCTAAAAAATTAGGCTCTCATGGACGAAACACACTTAAAATTACAAAAAATCTCATGTCATTACACACTAATTCACGTTCCGCTCGCAGTATCTTATGGACTGCGCGAGGAAGTTTATGACATCCACGTCCGCGTGCAATTGATGGGGGACTGCATGCACACGTGGCACACAGCGTGCTTCGAAAGGACTTGCGAAGTTGGCGACGAAGGATTCAACGACGCTTGCTCCGAACCTGGAAGCCGAGGCGAGCTGCGAGGTGCGAGGTCGCTTTCGACATTCGAGCTTAGGCCTCCCTCACACCGTACCAACTCAACTCCGCTTGCCACGTCAGGGGGGGCGATGCGAGCTGAAGTCGTCGCTGACCGAAAGGTGTTGTGCTTTGTGCCGTTCCTGTACAGTTTACTGTGACCACTCGGCCGTGTCCATACTCATGCAGATCCCTGAGGCAGGCGGCCCTGGTGACACCGGCGCGACGACAGGCGGCGGACTTCCCGTCTGGAGCTGACCGACCACTTTTCCAGAGCCCCAGATGTCACCGTGACTCCTTGCTTTGCCTTCTACGTCTTGCAGGCACCTTTCGGCGGACTGGGCATGAGGCCCATTTGCATGTTTTTGCATTTTATACTCGCTGTCAGTCGATAGATGCATGCATGTGACCAGTCGTTGCGTGCATCTTTTCATTCTGCACGTCTAGGTTGAGACGGCGTAGGATTCTGACATGTGTGCGCAGAGTTACGGCCAAAACAGCGGTTTTGGGCCGGTTTTAGGACAGCTCTTGGACTGCCGCTTGCGACACCCGCCGTGCGCCGCGGCAGGTATGTATGCCCTGGACCTGTCAGTTGTCATTTCTCTCTGCATATGCTATATTGAAGCATGCTGACACTTTGACTTGTGTCTCCTAGCCAAACCCTTGCCGTTGTGTGTACGACCTGTGACTATCGTCACCGTCTCACTAGGCACTGACGCCCGGTCAGCGGCTGTGCTGCTAGGAAGCTTCTACACACTTTCCCATGGTATCAGAGAAGTGAGACAGTTCTCACTGAGCTGCGCAGCAGAGACGCAGCAGAGCAGCAGCAATGAGAGTCACCGCTGCAGCAGATCTTCTGGGACCCGCTGGAGACGGCCGTTCGCTGTCCGCGCACTCCAGCCACCACGTGAGATCGCATCTGCTGAGGCAGCAGCAGCAGCGCATATAGCCACGCAGAGGTGTGTGGCGGCTGCGTTGCGTGCAGCCGTCACTTCCCCCCCTCACAACCACAGCAGCAGAGCAACAGCAGCAGAGGCGGCGGCGGCACCCGCGCAGTAGCAGCGCAGCAGCAGCGGCTGCCACAGCAGCGTGGCAGCAGCGGCGGCAGCAGCAGCGCAGCAGCAGCGTCGACAGCAGCAGCGCAGCAACGGCAGCGGCACAGCAGCAGCAGCGGCATTCGCGGCGGCAGCAGCAGCGCAGCAGTGGCAGCAGCAACAGCGCGCGGCGGCGGCAGCCAGCAGCAGCGCGCAGCGGCGGCAGCCAGCAGCAGCTGCAGCACGCAGCAGGAGTGCCGCGCGCAGCAGCAGCCGCCGCGCGCAGCAGCAGCGGCAGCAGCGCAGCCGCCTCTGCCACCGCTGCACACACAGCTACGTTTACTGCTGCAGTTGACAGCACAGCTGCAGCAGGAGCTGAGCGGAAGCTGCTGTGCAGCTTCCGCGGAGCTGGCGCGCTCCACCGCGCAGCGGCAGAACCGTGACAAGAAAAAAAAAGGGTACGAGCTGATGTCAGCATTGTTGGTTGCTGACGTCATCAGGTTGTGCTGACGTCAGCAACCACTTGCTGACGTCAGCATTACACTTAGCCAAATTCTCAACCGAAAAGTCAAAACTTGCCAGTATTTCAACTCTCCGAGAAACGCATATGGTTTTGAAATCCGACAAACTTGACCTGTCGTCCCATAGTGAGCGGCGACATGAGTTCGCCCGACGACAAGGACAAGGGACCAGGTGATCCCTCCTCCTCTTCTTCAGGGGTATTGAGCCCTCGCTCGCAGGCCATTGAGGACCTGCGCAGCCAGCTGGAGGAGATGCGTCGTCTATAGCGAGAGCAGACTGACGCTATCATCCCACTGACTGAGCTCCTGCGCGCTCAGTCCACAGCTCCTCCACAGATTTCTGAGGGAGCTGCCGGCGTTGCGGCCTCCACCCAGCACTCGGCACAGGTGCCCGTGACAAGTGCCCCGCCTCCTTCACCTCCTGGTGTGGTCTCCCCACCACCTGCGGACCTCCTTGATGACGGGCCATTCATGCCAGGCTTTGAGGATGACTCCCAGGAGCGGGAGATTCGTCTTCTACAGGAGCGCCTCCGTCAGCTACAGACGGGTATCCGACCTCCACCCGTGTCCTCGATACGATCGTCACCTGACTTCCCCAGTGATCACCCCCTTGCAGGAGTTTTTCGCGTCACTCGCCCTCCTCAGCCTGCGGCTGCTCTCCCCACGGAGCGGCAGCCAAAGGACTTTGAGGCACCACCTCCACGGTACATCAACGAGGATGGATTTGACTGCTGGGAGATCCTGTTTCACGTGTGGGCTTCTTCTGAGGGAGTGTTGCCTTACTACCACAGTCCATACGAGTCTACATATCCAGCACAGGTGCTGACAGTAGCCCGGGCCATGCGAGGGCTTCTCTACGCCATGCCACTCGAGACTGTCCTTGACTTCCGCCACTTCCTCGGCGAGGCTGGCACAGGCATCAGAGCTGATCCTCGTGGAGGCTGGGATCTGGCGTTGTCCCTACTGGCCACAGAGACCACGCGTGCGTCACACATTTGCGCTTTCCACTCTCTCCGTCAGGGACCAGCGGAGCCTGCAGCGGATTACTGGTGACNAGTACACAGACATATTCACACGGTACAGCGACGCTGCTCTCGAGCCTTTCTTAGCCACCCTACAGCTGCTCCCGTGGGCCCATAAGCTTTTCCTCCAGGTGACATCGGCCCGCGAGGCAGCAGTAGCACATCAGGAGACTTCCCTCGCTGCAGAAGTCCTCGCCTCACCACCATCTTCCCTCCTACATTCACCCTCACCTTCCTCCATCACGACCTCATCTTTCTCCTCCTCTTCGACCCCGTCTACACCCACGTAGACGTAGGGCATTGCAGCAGCTGCCCAGGGGAAGAAGAAGAATAGGAAGCATGGATCGGGTCAGCAACTGTCATCATCCAGTGGTAGCAGTGGCCGTTCCGTGCACTACTACAACAATGGAGGTGCCCATTGCTATACTGAGTGCCAGCAGCCGCTCGACTAGGAGCGCATCACTCGCGGACTTCAAGCTGCCCATGCTGCTCGCACCGCGTCCGGCACGTCGACCGCACACTCCTCTGGACGCGCGGCGACTATGACTGTAGCTGTTCCTGCATTCTCACCGGCGAGCAGCAGTGATCCAGACCCAAGTGACCGCACCATCGCCGAGCTTCGTCATCTTCTGGCGCTTCTCTTTCAGGGAGGTGCGAGTATGTTGTCATCGTCGAGTGGGTCACAGACTGCTTGTTCGTTTTTCCTCGTGACTCGTGATGACACGTGTGGGGGAGCACAGTCCGCGTGTGATGATGATGGGCCTGACTGCACTGAATGGATTCATGAG
>SZWC01013809.1:35901-63328 GCA_023375785.1 Penium margaritaceum
CGGCACAAACAGCACCGCCAATGTGGCAGCAACGGCTGATCAACAAAACAACAACTTCCGGCAGGAGAGTGTAAGTGGCAGCCACTTGCCAGCAGCTTGCAACCACGTTCAAGTGGTGCAGTAGCGGCGTGCAAGCACCGTACGGCAAAGCAGCGTGTAGCGTGCCGTAAGCGAGCAGCGCGCAACATCAGTAGCCACTTGTAATGAACATTCTCATACAAGCAGCGCAGCCAAGGCATGTAAGTTAAGTGCTGCAGCAGTGTTACAACAAAAGTAGCTTGCTATAGCCAGTGGCGTGCAGCAGAGCGGTGTACAATATGCACCAAGCAAACAACGCCCAACAACAGCACCCTCATGCATTACAAAACAGCAGTAGCAACTAGCAGCCACAGCCGCAGTATCTGTAGTGATCTGCTGCATGCAAGCAGCATGTTGTCAATGAAGTTGTGGTGTGGTGGTAGCTTACAATCAGTTCACCAGCAGCCCCAAGGAGCGAGCTTAGCGTAGCATTGCAGCCATGGGCTTTGTGGTCCTTTCACAGCTTTGCTGGNAAAACAACGCCCAACAACAGCACCCTCATGCATTACAAAACAGCAGTAGCAACTAGCAGCCACAGCCGCAGTATCTGTAGTGATCTGCTGCATGCAAGCAGCATGTTGTCAATGAAGTTGTGGTGTGGTGGTAGCTTACAATCAGTTCACCAGCAGCCCCAAGGAGCGAGCTTAGCGTAGCATTGCAGCCATGGGCTTTGTGGTCCTTTCACAGCTTTGCTGGTGCAGCATTTGTAGATGCATCTTGCTGGCATTGCTGTGCATTAGAAACAGCGTGCATTGTAGTGTGCGGTTGCACAAGTAGCATGAGCAGTGGTAGGAACCGCTTTCCTCAACAATGAGTAGTGTGCATTTTCAGCGAGCAATAACAATAACAGTGTTGAGCAGACAGCGCGAGTGCTCGCAATGGCAGCAACAGCATGCACGTTTAGCTTCAATACAATAGCATCATCTATTGCACCCATCTCTCCTGCTCCTCCCTCACTCCCTCTCTCGCTTCCATAGCTTAACCCACACCCTCTCCCTCTCTTGTTTGCTTGTTCTTTCTCGCTCCCGCGAAACCGCCCTCTAGCAATCCTGCTGATTTCATCCTCTTTGGTACACAGCTATCCGTACATCACAGTGTGAAAATCCACCCACGACTTTTGCCTGGGTGCGTAATCATCCACGCGATCGTGTGTGGTTGCCGGTTGTCATCGGTCACTCTCGCCGGACTTGACCCGGCAACGCCAACCCAAAAAAGGGGTAATTGAGAGAAAACAACTGGGAACTCGATCAACCCGGGGGTGTTTCTCTAACCTTTGTTGTAGAAAAACACATTGTTTTTTTTTACTTGTTTTGCTCCTGGCTTTTCTCTTAAAAAGAAGGAGTTTTCCATATCACTTATTCTTTTTTCCTTTTATCCTCGTTTTAGCACAAGCATGCCTACCGTGCACTACAACCTTTTTCATCCTTTTCTTTGTTCCCAATTCCGTGCTTTTTTTACCCGGCATCTTTGCATTACCTAGAGACAGTGATAGCACCATCACATCTCATCGCCCCTCACGTCACGATGTTGCTGTGGCCGGGGCCAACTCTTTGGCCCTACCTCACACAGGGGATTTCTCCCTCGCCCGGTGATCATGTTCTGCACTCTCACCCTCTTCATCCGCGACCCTCAGGTCCACTAAGGTCGCCGCCGGGACCACCACCACGTGGTCCACCCGGCCATGTGCTCCCATGGTCAGATTCTCCACCGCCAAGACACAGTCTCTCCCATGCTTACGCCCATCACGGGTGGCCATCTGGCACAGGGATCATATCGCAGGTGCCACCACCTCACGGTGGTGTTAGCCAGTCCCTCCCGTGGTCGGGTTTTTCACCACCAGGAGAGTGCGTTCCTCTCGCCCAGCCGTGTCACCAGCCCATCGGCACTCTGACCCGGCCTCCGGCATCATCCTTTCATGGGTACGCTGACCAGCTTCCTCTTTGTTTGGTTTTTATTCCGATCGGAGCTGGTGCTTTGCACACCTACCTGTGTCATCCGTATGACGGCCTGGTGCCTGGACCGCCTCCACTCTCTGGTCAGCCTTCTCAGTGGTCCTCTTTGACACAATCGGGACATGGAATTCTCCATCCTCACCACCATGACTCTCATAGGATTGGTCATCATCTTCCACGGCAGGATCCATCTCTTCGTGGGTTTGCTGGGCGATGGACGCCACGGTTGGCGCCAGTGTCACCTGCGCCCCAGTAGGTGGCATCCACCCTGGCTCCAGCCTCGTGAGCATCTCACTTCAGAGTAGATGGACCTACCTCAACTTTGTCCGTTCCCCACACCGAAACTCTGGCCATCATGTACACCTAGCTCCAGAGTCTACAGCACATGATGCAGCAGGTCAGGGACAACCTCTTCTCCCATCAGGTTGATTCCTCCGATTCCACGTCGTCCTCATCTTCCTCATCTTCTTCTGAGGTACCTTCCTTATCTACACTGGACCTTTCTTCTCAGTCTGCGGCTATCCTTTCCATCCTATGCTCCACTGGTGTTATGCCCCCTCCTAGTCAGCCTCCTGCTTGACAACGTCGTCGTCTCCCAACTTGTAGTGTTCGGCTCATCTCTGGCACGTCCTCGTCTCCAGTAGCTTCTGTCGTTGCACCGGTTGAGGGGGGGTGTGTGCATCCGTCCACTTCGACATCGACTATGCCAATGAGCAGTAATGATGGTGCAGGAGCACCTAGTACTGCATCTATTGGAGTAGGACCATTAATAGTGGCAACATCGGACACATCCACACTTCTCGTATCCTCTGAAGTACCAGTTGTATCAGCTAGTACAACTAGACTTGTTGCACCAGCTGTCCCACTTGTTGCATTGCCTGTAGTAGGATCCTCTACAACTCTTACACGTTCAACGGCAATGGTAACATAGGACACATTCACACAGTCTATATCCACGCCTTCCGCATCATCTATAGTACCACCTTCAGCTTGTATAGCTGCACTTGTTGCACCAGCTGTCCCACCTTTTGCCATGCCAGCAGTAGCTTCTTTTGCAGTGTCTACATCTTTAGTAGTATTAGCAACATCATTCCTCTCTACAAAATCTACTCTACCTACAACATCAGCTACATTAGTTGTGCCAGCTGCACAAGCAGTGCCAACTACTTTGTTTTCTTCATCTGCTTCTTCACCAGTAGCCGTAGCATCGAGGTTATGTGCTGCATCCACAGCTTCATTGGCATCGGCCTCTCGTGCGACGCCTGATCTGCTTAAAGTACCAACAATATCCGTTGTGACACTACACGAATAGCACCACTTGCTCAATCTCCTTCTTTACCAGCAGTTGTAGCATCGGTGTCATCTGCTGCATCCACAACTCCATCAACATCAGCCTCTCCTACAACACCTACTTCTCTTACAACATCACTTGTGCAAGCTGCACTAGATGCGCCAGATTCTTCATTTGCTTCATCTACTTCTTCACCATTAGCTATAGCATTGAGGTAATGTACTACATCTACATCTTCATTGGCATCAGCCTCTCATGCGACACCTAATTCGCCTATAGCACGAGCTACATCCGTTGTGATAGCTGCACCAGTAGCACCAGCAGTACCACTTGCTCCATCTACTTCTTCATCAGCAGTCACAGCATCAGTGTCATCTGCTACATCCATAGCTCCATCGGCATCAGCCTCTCCTATATCACCTGCTTCTCTTACAACACCAGTTGCATCAGTTGTGATAGTTGCTCCAACAGCACCAGCTGCTCCATCTTCCACTATAGTTGTGTCATCACCTTCCTTTCCGATGTTAGCTTCTTCCTGTACATATGCATGTGTTACACCCTTAGTGGCGAGTGCACCAGCTGTATCTCGTACCTCAGTAGTGCCTTCATCTTTCACATCGGCTCTATCTTCTACATCAGTGATAGTACCTTCATCTTTTGTAGCATCACCCTCTATGACATCAGTTGTATCGACATTGTCTTTAGCACAGACAACCTTGGCTAGATCTGCTGTAAGAGTAGCACCTGTTGCATCAGATGCACTAGCTGCATCAGTATTACCACCTCGACTAGTTGCATCATGTGTATGGACGACATCAACACCATCTCTGGCATTAGCTACATCGGCAGCACCAGCTCCACCATCAACCTCAGTTGCATCTCCAGCATCAATCACATCAACAGGCTCAGCTACATTGACCGCATCAACTGTGTCTGATGTTCCCTCAGCTTTGAGTGATCGTGTAGTAGCTGAGAGAGATACCATTCTTACGTATGAGGTCATGGGAGGAGCACTCGAGTCTTGCCCATCTTTGGTGGTGACTGCAGAGTCAGGTCCCTACACTTGGTCCACAACACCTAGTCATTCTTGCCCGAGATGTCCAGTTGAGGATGACAGTATCTTCTCCTAGATCAGTGTACAGGAGACAAACATCGCTACCATTCGAGCGATATTGTCTGACAATACCCCTCCACCAAAGGATACACCAGGTTACATCTTCACTAGCGACACGAGGAGGAGCGATTACATAGAGAAGTCTAGAGAGTTTAAGCTAAGGGATGCAGAGGAGTGGTTGCGTGTACTATAGGATGTGTTGGCCAAGATGCTCACTAAGGGTTGCAGTGGACATAGCTCACATGGTTGAGTCTGGTTCCATAGCACCCTCAGACGGCGCCTCAAAGGATGAGGATCTTGGTGTAGTGAGCAGTGACGACACCTCGGACACCCTTGGGACATCTTTCAGCTCATTCCTATCCTTCTCCTCTACATCTGGACCATCCATCTTCACCTCCGATTCTTGCACGCCCCCTACCTTAGAGGTTGTCCTGCATCCACGTCCTTCTGAAGACCCTTTTCCCTTGTCCCTGGACATTTTGAGACATGTTACTTCAGGAGACACGGCATGTGGATGTAGAGTTTGAGCTTCGTACAGTTACACAGGAGGATCATGTCGATCTACGTCTTCGTGCCTCTTGTCTTCAGGGTGAGTTGGTAATAGCACAAGGATACCTGTGCTCATTGGAGTGTGCAATTTCTACACCACTCATAGTGACGAGCTCCATAGACACAGACCCGACCTCGTCCTCATTCTCCATCCAAGGAGCACTCACTACCATCCTCTCCTCACACACAATACCAGAGTCTGGTGGTTGGCACTTCTGGGAGCCCCCTCATGTGAGAACTCCAGCCTCTCCCTCCTCTCTTGACCATCGAGCATTCGGCATCGTCTTCTCCACCCCTGCACCCTCTAAGTCTGATAATAGTGAGGCCCTAGACCTTACCAGCTGGGATCTCTGGCACCCCCTAGGAATTTGAGGTGAGATGGACTTGCCCTTCTCACACCACTCTGGAGTTGGTGAGTGAAAGGTGTTGGATAGTGTATGAGTGAGTTGTGCACATGGTAGCTATTTCAGCCTCCTCCTTTTACATCCAGAGCCACTCTTAGGTCTAGCCATTGCGTAACTATTCTCCCATGATCTTTGGAGCAAGGGGGGACGTATTGTTCTCTGCACCCGACAGTTTTGTAGCCTGCTATATGCAGGGGAAGTATACATATATGGGCACACTGGTGTTTGGATTCATGTTCCCAGGATTCACTTGTTGAGGGGGAGTGTATTTATCCTCCCACTTGGTACTCTTGTTGACAGCTCTTACACCTCAAGGGGAGTGTTGGTGCATGGGCTTTGAGCTGTCATGTAGTCTTGTGTAGAGGCAGCCTCCTAGCTTGTGCTGATGGTTCTTTAGTGGCTGCCTTACTCCCTATGTGATGCGTATGGTGCATTCTAGCAGCTTCGTTCACACATACATGTTTAGTAGAGTTTTCTCGATGGTCAAGACCCGGGTACTTGGTGGTTTGTATCGGTACCTCGGGAGACCCAATGGGAAAACACGGTATAGTCTTGGACAGGTGGTCCACTCTTTCTGTGGTCAAGACCCGGGTACACGGTGGTTTGTCCCGGTACCTCGAGAGACCCCGCAGTGATTGGTCTAGTCTTTGTGACCCTTTGAGGGATGTGTGTAGTTGGCATGTGGCTGAGACCCAGACACTCAGTTTCCTGTTCCGGTGTCTCAAGAGGCCTAAACTTGCCTAGCCTAGCTAGTTGGTGATGCTGGTATGTCACCGTTGAGTCAGGATACATTTGGGGTTCATTCCACATTTTCCCATCGGTCGAGACCCGGGTATCGGTTGACTGTTCCGGTGCCTAAGGAGTCCTCCATTATTGTTCTCATGCTCTATGAAATGCATACTCCCCGTTTGTGCCTTTTGGTGTGACGGGGATGACGAGGCCTGTTGGGCTAGCCGCCAGTCCCAAAAGCAGGGCACATTATACTCTCTCCTTGATTCTCAATTCATTCGTTCCAGACCTAGCTAAATCTTGGTGGTGCATTTCTCCCGCTCACACCCACGGCTCATGTATCTTTCAGCATGGGCGTGCATGCCCTAGACTCATTTCAAAAATGGGGAACTGTTATGATGTGAGTTGTTCACATCTGTTTGTACACCTTACTGTAACCACTCGACAGTGCTATTAAATTGAGATGGAGACCAGTCTCGATCTCGATTATCTCAGTGTTTTCTCGTCTCGTTGTCTCGTGTCGCATGGCACGAGACAGTCTCGACTTGTCTTGCGTGGGATGAGACGAGACTCAGATACGTCATGTGTCATGTGAGATCGGGACAAGAATCTCGTACAATATTGTGATTCTTGTTTTTTTTCTTTTTTCTTTTTCGTGAACCCTGCCACGTGTACCAAGGCTATAAGAGCCAATCGCATACCGGGAAACCAGGTAGATTGAGTGTGCGACAGAGTGATGAAACGGACGTGGAGGGTCAACACCAACGTAAAAGAAAACTGATGTAACTAATTTTTGTCGTGGCACAAACACAACGGTGCCCATCATTTTGCTCAATAGATCCGTGATGTCCATTTCGAAGACAAACTGATAGCGGTGTCCAAAGTCAAAATTGATGTGTTTGCGTTGTCCATAGTCGGAAACAAAATGACGGCGGTGCCCATGTCTTCCAATGTGCGAGCGAAAAACAAATAACATGACAATTGTATCCACTATTTTCTCAAACTATTCAGTCGGGAAGAAAAAAGCATGTCCGAAGCAAACGTCGGATGTTGACAGGCTCTCATGAAAGCGTGTCAATAATCTTGTCGTTTACCATTCAGCGGCGTGGAGTTGGTTCAAGCTGGAGCCATGCATGTACATCAATTCCGTTGCGCTGTAGGTGACAATTGTGCATTGCATGGAAGAGGACAGTCCTATCACCAATTAATGGTCACCGAATGGATGCAGCCATCGCCAAAGAGAGATTGTCAAGCGTGGAATTTTCCGACACCGTATGCACCGTCAATGGAAGTCTGTGGCTTGTGCGGACGTCCCTTCATGGTCACGCAAAAAGTTTCAAATACTGAACCTCTTCTTTGTACCAATGCGCACCATGAATAGGTATTAACGTGTGTTCTTAAGGTGCTTCCCTGTCAGTAAAGTGCCTTAAGTTTACACGTACTACCTAAACTTTACGCGTTGGATTGACATGGACAACGACGTTAGTCCAAATGGGCCGGCACATCATGGATGGGATACTCCTGCAGCGGATCCTATGGCAGTTCATCGGGCATGGGTCACACTGAAGGAGGAGTGGGAGCGGTATGTAGCACGTAACGTACAGTTGGGCCATGAAGTACCATCATGGGCCCTACCTCCTGTGACTCCGGAACACATGGCATGGAACTTGGGAGTGCCCATGCCGAATAGTAGGCCGCCCAAATCTTCCGAGCCGTGGGAGCCGTGGACGTTGACCAAGCCACCGAGTCCGTGGTGGCTACATTGCATGTTACCTGTGTCTATTTGTAGGCATAACTGGGTATAGAGTGTATAATGTACAGGGCATTAGTATGGGCAATTAACATTTGTTTCGGAGACAATTATATGCACAGCTCTTGACATATCTATAGGTTCTCCGTTGCAGTTTGTTTGAATACATGAACGTCTGAGTGCATTTCAAGTGTTCTTCTCCACGTAGCCTCAATCACTTTCTTCCCACGTATTGCATACGTGTTGAAGAATATACTTTTGTATGGGCATTGATGAATTACTGTGTATTGAGAAATGGATACAATTTTCATTCATTGCATGGGGTATCAGAGGTCACCTTTTCCATGGACATGATTGTTATGTTATCACATATGTACATCTCTCCAGACAACAAGGAATGAGCACTACTACCCAAACCATCCCTGACAGGGTATTGCATCGAAGAAAATGTCCTCATCGGCCTTATGTGGCTTGACCTCTTTGTCTTCTTTATCGTGGGAAATGTCTTCCCCATGCAGGCCATGTGATTGTGCTTCACTTGTACATCCATCCATTGGAGATCCATCATTGTATGTCAATGTACACCGGCACATGCCTAAATGTCTCGTAGTTCTTGGTAGCCAAAAGTAGGAATACACTGTCTGACACACCAATGTTGTGCCCACTCCCGAGAGGAAGACCACAGTCCACATAAGTAGATGACATGAAGTCATGTTTGAGGGTCCTTGTCTAAGTGCTTAAACAGAATAGACAGCTCATTCAAAGGGTATGAAATGTCCATGTCATAAGTCTATTTGTAGACATTTTTGTTTTTTGCTTGTGAATGATTTTCCACACAAAGGAAAATTAGACATCATGCATTGAAAAGTATAGAGAAGTTGAGAAGCTGGATGGTATTGAGCAGTTGAACTAGGGTCAAACTGAGTTGTTTGAAACTGAGCTATCCAAAACTACTAACCCAACTACAACCCAACCTAAAGACACCCCCCCTGGAAAGTAGTCTAAGGCAGGAGTGAAATCCGGGCCACTTCTAATAAGCCATGCACCTCCTCCATAGGAGCTGGTCTTCACTATGCTCTGCAAAGCACACACGAGCAAAAGAGTAAGATGGGGAAACAGGCCTTAAAACCATGTTATAAAAACATGCATTAACATCAAGGCACAGTTGCGAGAGTGCAAAGTAAGACAATGCAAGTTCCATACTGTGACAAACTTACCAAATTCCCCAAGAACGGCTGATGTTGTCCACCTCTTCATTGAAGGCCATCCATGCCTCCTCACGACCCTCTGCATCATCTTGCTCAACCCCTTGATCCACACTTGAGACTGAGATGGGATCGACTACCTCTTGTCCCTCTCCTGCCTCATCCCCTTCCTGCCCTCCTCCTCATCCCCCTCCTGCCCCTCCTCCTCCGCACCCCCATCCTGCCCCTCCTCCTCCTCCTCCCCATCTTCATCCTCGTCCTCCTCCTCTTCCTCATCCTCCTCCTCGTCCTTGTCCTCGTCCTCATCCTCCTCCCCCTCCTTGTTTGAGTCTGCCTCCTCTTCAGCAAGGGGGACAGCCTCCGCCTTATCCTCGAAGTACCCCATGGCGTCCACATTGAACCTGTAGGACACCCTCATGCGACACTCTTCCTCAAGCTGTGTGACATGTGCGGTTGCCATCTGCTCTGGAATTGGGGCCTCCACATTTGCACATGCACGTTGCACATGGCCTTGCTTTCCATAGCGGGCACATATCCGTCGCTTCTTCACCTTTGCGTACTTGTCCAATGTCACTGTGGCAGGACGCCTGCGCCCGCGGCGTGGGCCAGGCTCCAACCACTTTAGTTCAACCGGCTTCACAAGCCTAATCTTGGTCAGGGGGGGAAGGGGCGTTGTACGTGCGTTTGTGGCTGACATTTAGGTGGCCAAAGTCCACGTNTCCTCCTCCCCCTCCTTGTTTGAGTCTGCCTCCTCTTCAGCAAGGGGGACAGCCTCCGCCTTATCCTCGAAGTACCCCATGGCGTCCACATTGAACCTGTAGGACACCCTCATGCGACACTCTTCCTCAAGCTGTGTGACATGTGCGGTTGCCATCTGCTCTGGAATTGGGGCCTCCACATTTGCACATGCACGTTGCACATGGCCTTGCTTTCCATAGCGGGCACATATCCGTCGCTTCTTCACCTTTGCGTACTTGTCCAATGTCACTGTGGCAGGACGCCTGCACCCGCGGCATGGGCCAGGCTCCAACCACTTTAGTTCAGCCGGCTTCACAAGCCTCATCTTAATCAGGGGGGGAAGGGGCATTGTACGTGCGTTTGTGGCTGACATTTAGGTGGCCAAAGTCCACGTACGCCACGGGGTTGAGAGCATTCTCCAGCAAGAGACTGTAGGGATTCAGACATGGCACCCCATACTCACACCACATTCCGCACGAGCAATCTTTGGCGCTGATTGACGTCACGTGGTGTGCCGTTTGTGTGCATTTTTGTACCACTTGTCCATGTTCCCACGCCGTCCCCATCCAGATCCAAGTTGTACTCCCGGCTGCAGTCATAATTGTTCTTTACCTTTAGGTACAACGCCGGCACGACACTGCCCTTGGCATCTTGTGTCATCTTGCGGTGAATGACCCGAGTCTTTGCACAAACACGTGGAGGTTCACAAAACAGAAGTAGGGGTACATCTTCTGGAGCTCCCCAACTTACCGTCGATAGACTCCATGGTGTTGCTTGTGGTGTGTCCACCACGAGGAACCGGGTAGTGAAGCCTTCTACATCTTTCCTTGGGGATGCCTGACTCCCCATTACCACCCTGTAGGCAATCCAGAGTCCTTGGAGCCGACCGGCGCATCTTGGCTTGGCAGGCACCCCTATCCTCCTACGTTCTTACGTGGGCCAGGTTTCTAGAAGAGGGTGCCCTAATTGCCCTGGCACCATGACTGCACGTTACGCATGAGGTGCTTGGTGCAATAGGTGTGCGTTGCACCGGGTAGTTTGGCCTCCACTGTGTTTGCCAACCTCTTTTCACGGTCTGAGATGACCGTCGTTCCAACACGTACCCTGGTTGGGTATGCTTCTACAACAAGCTCGTACCACGTCCAGTTACAATCGTCCTCTCAAGATACCAAAGTGTATGTCGCGGGCACGGCGTTGTCGTTCACATCAAATAACTACATGATCAAAAGGATTTGCTTGTGCCCATTTTTTAGGTGGGTCCCATCCATGAGGAGCACTCGAAGAGTGTAATCAAAACCTCCAGGGCAGGCTCCCAGTGCGACGAACACCTGGTTGAAAGCGCCAATGTCCTGGTCCTTCTCAGCCTTCGCGATGGCCAGCGGGTCCACCTTTACAAGCTACAGGAAACATAATGTTTGACATGCTTAGTGCGCAACCAAAAATAGGAGTTTGGCGCAGTAAAAACCCATTAAGAGGATCAGGGAAAAAATTACCTCTGCCATGTATCCTGGGAACGTGCTCCAGGAATCCTTCTTCTTGCAGTAGATCTTCTCCAAACAATCCTTTTTCGTGCGGTACAGGGTGTTGCACAAGAATTTTGTGTTGCCAACCTTCGTGATGACTGCTTGTAGTGCCTTTGGTGTTGCCAATGGGTCCTTCGTGAGGGTGCTTTGGATGTGCTATGCCACCCACTGCGTCGGGCGCACAGGGTTACTTCGGCTGACTCCGGGGTCACATAAGTGCCCGTCTGTGAAGTGGTTGATGTTGAATGAACCAGACCACTTGTTGTAGGCTGCACGCATGATCCACAGGCATTTCTTGGCAACGCACTGTTTGTAGCGCACCACAAAGCGCTTGGGGTCGCTCTTCAGCCACCTCAGCGACATGCGGTTCCCAACCGCATACTCTTCTACGGCAGATTTGAGTGCAGCCATTGTCTCAAAGGATGAGCCACCGGGGAAATCAACCGCAGCCTTCCGCTTCTTCAGGGCTGCAGCATGTGGAGTCGGCTTGGCGATGTTGGGGGGAGGCAGCCTTCGCTTTGGCGTCGGTTGCCCTCGCCTCATCCTCGAGCCAGACGGGCAGGCCCTTGGTTGACTGCACTCGACCGCCTATACGCGACGTCCTCAAGGGAACCACAGCTTCACGACGTGTACCACCGTTGAATTCAGTACGCGGTGCATCGTCATCCTCATGAGAAGGAGACTAGGATGGAGGAGAAGGCTCGTCAATCACGTTGTCGTCGCTGTCGTCGCTGTCGTTGTCGTCATCGGGTGGAAACCAGGATGATGTGACAGCTCCACCACGTGTCTGGTGCGTGTTCCCCGCCATCGGAAGACAACATGGGCACCTCGTGCAGGAAGAGGGGCGTTACATAACTTGGATATCCCCATTCATCTCCCACGCACATTCAAGCAGACCCTCGTAAGGGCTTGTGACATCATCGACGACGAGCAGCACCACAAAGATGCACATGGTAGCCCTACATGATGGGAGGTACATTGCGACTCGGGGAACCGGCAGAGTTAGCAACAAGACAGGCTGTCAAAGTCATATAAGAATTCACGCATAAAAAGGGACGCAATCTAGGCAAACTAATTTGCGATCCAGTGAACTTCGAGGATCCTATGGTCAAATCACTTACATGAAAAAATGAGCCTTATGGTGTGCACCACGGAGCTACTAGTCGATTCCTTCAATTTCATATACCATAGCGCCCTGAAGAAGGCGTCGGAACGGTATCAAACCACATGAATTTCATTCCATATTACGCGTACATCGGCCCACGATGCACAAGCAAGTCGTGTGGACACCCCTATTGAAATCCATCTCAAATGTTTCAAAAACATGAAATGTATGTCAAATGTGCCCATGACGGAAACTAACGGAGGGCACAACTGTCATTTCGTTTTCGACTATGGACACCGCTGTCATTTTGTTTCCAACTATGGACACCCTAGACATATCGGTTACGACTATGGACATTGCCGTCAGTTCGTTTTCGACTAGGACGGACTTCTAATATGTTCATAGTTTCGCCAGATAAAGTAGCTCTCTCCATGGTTTTTAACGACATAACAGCGATGTCCATGTTTGTCGTTCTTCGAGAAAAAATGGGCACAACTGTCATATATTTCATGTATTCACCGCATTCGACGTGGATTTCGACTTCGAGGGCGCAGCCGAACTTCGCCCGTCATCGCGAGCTCGCAGGAGGGGTTCTGCGGCGAAACCTCCCTGCGAGCTCGCGATGACCTTGCCAAACCCCCCATTTAAACGAGGGAGTTTGTTGTAGGTTTGAGGGGGTTTGCGAGATGCGGCGCACGTGTGATAGAAGGAAGGGAATCTGTCGGGCCCTGCTACAGCGGGGCCCGGCAGATGCCCGGGTAAGTAAAAGAATGAAACCCAAACCCCTCATGTAGACTAGGGGATTTGTAATAGGTCTGGTGGGATTTGCGAGATGCGGCGCACGTGTGATAGAAGAAAGGGGGTTCTGCTGGGCCCCGCTACCGCGGGACCCAGCAGATGCCCGGACAAGTAAAACAAGAAAACCCAAACCCCCTAGTGTCACTAAGGGGGTTTGTCGGATATTGGGGGGGTTTGCGAGATGTGACGCACCCTATCACGAGTTTTGGAGTTCACACTTGCGAACTTCAAAACTCACGACATTGCGACTTCTGACATCGGTGAGGCCGGTGTAAGAAGTCGCTGACTTTGCTCTCGAAGTCGGCGACGGCCGACTTCGAGAGCAAAGTTGAATCCCGTTTTCGGTCGCTTATTCAAAAACATGGGCACCCCTGTCATGTCGATTTCGACTATGGACAGCGCTGCTAAATCTGGCAAAACCATGGGCACTGGAGCATTTGGAACCTTTCTTTCGACTATGGACACCGCTGATTTATCGAGCGAAATGACGGGTATCTTACAACACTGTCTTTTTTGTTTACAAACCAATGAATTTGCGCCCCTTTACTACGTTTAGTTTGAAATGTTTTTTACATCCTCGACAATAGTCCATTCAATCTCCGCATTTTTTTTTTAGCTCTATGCAAGCTGGTTGCACGTGCCAAACAAAGGCTAGTCTTTGAGGGTTTTGTGTCCAATCATGAAGCCATGAAGTTGTTAGGCAAGGTGGCATAAGATTAGATGACTTATTTGATTCCCTGTTTGAATGTTGAACTACATAGTTTTCTTGTAAAACATTGTGAACCTAAGTGTTGATTTTTCAAGAAAACTTTCTCATAGTCAAAAGTGATGTTGCTACGAAGTTTTTGCGTTCTGGTACCTCGTTTTGTTCTTTTTCTTGCCCCTTACAATGGTGGAAATTTCAAGATTTCCTCGGAAGTGACCGAGGCCAAAATGAGACCAAGACGAAGAGAACGCAAATCGGTACAAGAACGAGATTTTCTCGTCCTTGGTACCCGGGACAAGACATCTCGTACCGAAGTGTGAAAAAATGAGTTCAAGATAGAGAATCTTGATCTTGATCTCGATTTAACAGGCCTACCACTCGTCTGTGTCCATGCTTGTGCAGATCCCTGATGCAGACCCAGCTTGCGTCGGAGGACAGACAGGTAGTGGCTCGACCCACCCTTAGCTGTCACATAGCTGGAATACCTAGGCAACAGGTTGGGGCAGCAGCGTTGTTGATGCAATGTGCGGGCTTCTACGCTCATTGCTTAAGTCTGCTATCCCCTTAGTCTGCTGCTCTAGAGTCTCAGTCTGGAGGCTCAGGGTTTGTTACTCAGAAACGCATGAACCAGTGTTAGCGCCAGAAAGCAGCTGAAAACTGAGAATGATTGATTAGGAAACAAGAATGAGACACAATGGGAGACCCATCCAAGAACTAGCTCCCTCCAAGCTCTGTAGAGCTTGTTACTCAGTTCACCAGCCAATCAGAAAATAGCTCTCTTTTCAGGCTGGCATGTTTTCTCGGCGAGGCCTGCCAGACGGCCGACAACCCAAAACCCGGGCGTCGTCCGTTTGCCTGAAAGCTGGACCATACCATAATGCGGACGCTGCGAACGCAGTCATGCGGTCAGAAACAGCTAGAAAAATAATAGAGAAGAGTTATGACTGCCCAAACTCAGGCAGTGCCTACGCTAGTCCACTGAGCCAAACAGTGCCACGCAACGTGAAACATGGACCATAGGCAGAATATGACGTTGTAAACGCAACAGCACAGTCAAGTCAAGCCCTACAAGCACACAGACTGCCTCTGCGGTGGCAGTGACCGCCGGCGGCTCGACCGCCGAGGAGGCCTGCCGATGGAGCTGAGCACGTTGATGCGGGGAGGAGGCTCCAACGAATAGGGCGTAAACCTCAGCATGCGTCTGCTCCACCGGATGACACTCCAGCGGTGTCAAGTCTCATCGTCAGTCATCTGCATGCCAATGTACACAAGCCGGGAGGACACAACAGAGCACAATGAGAGACGTGGAGAAAAAAAAACTCCCCCATGACTCACAGGCGCAGTGCACATAAGCGGGCAGTGTCATGTGCAACAGACAATACTCTTCTAGGGCACGTAGAGACACAGGCAAGGATAAAGAGTGCAACTCACAGACGCACGCTGACTGAACTCATAGCCTTCTTCAATGAGTCGCGCTTCAGTGCCTTGGTCAAGAAATCAGCCAGTTGTCGTGCTGTCTCAACCGACACAATGCTGATGTTTCGTTTCGTTTCGTTTCGTGGTTTCGTTTCGTTTCACTATGTGCATTTGTTGTCATGCAACAACAAACGTACATAGTGATTCTCAACATGGATGTACTTTGTGCGTGTGTGATGCACGTCGTCATTGTCGGTGATGGCCATGGCACTCTTATTGTCACAATGCAACGTGATGGATGCGATGGGCTGACACAACTCATACAGCAAACGACGCAACCACACGCTCTCACAAGCGCCTGAACCAAGGGCTGTTTATTCAGCCTCAACGGTGCTGCGTGCAATGTACCCCTGCTTGCCACTACGCTAGGACACCGCCGTGCCGCCAACTAAAACGATCCACCTTGTGCGGCTCTTACCGTCTGGACTGTTGACCCAATCACTCTCGGTGTAGCCCACCGCGACAACGGACGGCTGTTGGCGAAACATGAGACCTCACCGTGGAGTCAAGACGACATATCACAGTACTCGGATCGCGACCTCGAAGTGGAGGTGACGCGGTTCCTGAGAGAACTGAGCCAGGAGGTTGATGGCGGACGGGATGTCTGGACGCGTTGTCATTGCCAAGAATATCAGTGACCCGATGATGCGCAAATAAATGGTCACATCTATCGGCTCCCCCACCACGGTTGGATCAAACGTTTTGAGCATCACCTGGTCATCGGACGTCATCAGTGAGGATTCTCTCGGTAGGAGGGGCAGGTCGTCAGCGAAGCGCCCGGACTAGGTATGGACGTAGGCAGCCTGATGGACATGTAGTATGCCCGCGAAGTGATCATGCTCAAGCTCCATGCCCAGAAAGACTCGCGCTGGCTTGAGGTCCTTTGGGTAGCCAGCATGTAGGAGGTCCTTGACCCGCTGGATGCCAACTGCATCTGGTGATGCAATGAGCACGTCGTCAACATAGACCAAGACAACGACGAGTGTCTGACCTCGCGGGCTAATGAGCAGCACAAGATCGCTAGAGCTGCGAAGGAGGCCGCCGCAAAGAAGTGTATGACTGATCTCTTGGTTCTAGCAGCGCGGTGACTGCTTCAAGCCATAGAGGGCTTTCTGTAGCTTCCAGACCTTGCCAGAGCCGTTGTGAAAGCCTGGAGGCTGCACCATGTAGAGCTCCTAGCCGTCTAGTGAGCCATGGAGAAAGGCGTTGCTCACATCCATCTGATGTAGTTCCCACCCATGCTGGGAAAGCAGGTTGAACAATGCTCGGCTGGTGGAAAATCGACTGACTGGGGCAAAGATCTGGTCATAGTCGATGCCAGGGACCTGAGCAAACCCCTTGGCTGTGCGACAGACCTTGTACTAGTCTAGAGACCCGTCTGGCTTCCACTTCCGCCGAAGAACCCACTTGGCGCCGATGGCCTTGAGGCTCGGGGGAAGGTCAACGAGCTCAAAGACGTGATGTTGCCGAATGGCAACTAGCTCGTTGGCACATGCAGCTTCCTAGTGAGCGGCCTCGGGAGACGCCCAAGCCTCACGCAGGGTGGTTGAGTCCTCTAGTCGCTCAGTGGGGCGGACAGTGAGGGCATGCGCTTCTTGTGCCCCTGGTGGTCTCTACGTGAGTGCGGTCGTAACGGCACAGCGGTGTTTCTGATGGAGCAGGGCGTAGCCCAGACCAGATCTTGGATGCACGTCCGCGATGACTGACACCGTGACCAGGCCGAGTGCCTTGGTGTCGGGGTCGCCACTCATGACTGTAGGAGTGGATCCGTGTCTCCGTGGGAGTGGATCCACATCTTCCCCAGATTTGACATGAGGTAAGGATCCTTGTGACATGACAGGAGGTCGTGGGGTGATAGGGCGTGCAGAGGTGGCCTGAGTGCCAACTGTCGGCCTGGGTCAGAGGCTCCCACGCGAACCCCGTGTGTAGCGTGCCGATACGGGGTCCATCGGTGCAGATGGGGCAGCTGGCCCTTAGGGGCCGGCCGACGCAAACTCGGATGGGGCAGCCGGCTCTAAGGGGCTGACGGACACCGACGGGGAAGCCGGCTCTGAGGGGCTGGCGGACACAGACGGGGTAGCCGGCCTTGAGGGGCTGGCGGACACGGACGGGGAAGCCGGCCCTGAGCGGCTGGTGGACACTGACGAGGAAGCCGGCCCTGAGGGGCTAGCGGACACGGACGGGGCAGCCAGCCCTGAGGGGCTCGCAGACACGGACGGGGCAGTCGGCCCTGAGGGGCTGGCGGACACGGATGGGGCAGCCGGTACTGAGGGGCTGGTGGACACGGACGGGGCAGCCAGCCCTGAGGGGCTCGCAGACACGGACGGGGCAGTCGGCCCTGAGGGGCTGGCGGACACGGATGGGGCAGCCGGTACTGAGGGGCTGGTGGACACGGACGGGGCAGCCGGCCCCAAGGGGCTGGTGGACACAGGCGGGGCTGCCGACCCTGAGGGGTTGGCGGACGCGGACGGGATAGCCGGCCCTAAGGAGTTCGCAGACATGGACGAGGCAGTCGGCCCTGTGGAGCTGGCGAACGTAAATAATGGAGCGCCCAGACATGGGAAGACGGAGGACGGACTCACCACTCCCCCATGTAATGGGAGGAATATCGACGCGCTGGAGCGAACGAGGTCGTGGGGAAAGAGGTCCTTAAGAATAGGGTGTCGCGGGACTTGACGATGTAGCGACGAGCGGGATCCCAAAAACACCAGGCCTTCGACTGGCGGGAGACACCGAGGAAGGTGCACGGGCGACCGCAAGGGTCAAGCTTGCCACCTTGGTACGGGACATGCAGCCAGACGATGGCAACAAAACCCCAGACACGGGCCGGACGCAGGTCGGCGCGTTCTCCACACCATTGCTGGTATAGTGTGGACTGGCGAAAAAGGGGTCCATGGGGAATCCGGTTCCGGACCCACGTCATGTAGGTCATGGCCTCGAAATAGAAGCTGTCAGAGACACTGGATTTGACATGCATGGTGCGGACAGCGTCGGCCATGGTGCGGTTCCACTACTCAGATACCCCGTTCTGCGAACTGCTCCAACTAGCGCTCGCGGGCTGAGGGTCCGATGGAGTAGACCGAGTGTGGTGTGACTGTGCCAGAGTCCTAGAAAGGAAAGGAAAGAGCCGGTGACGAAGCAACGGGTGCGGCCGGCTGTGGAGGAAGCTGACGTGCGGCCGTCACGAGTGGTGCCGGTGCGACTGGAGCAGCGGCAGCTATGGCGCTGGTGGCAAGGTAGCGCTCGCGCTATCAACACATGGAGGCGACGACACGAGCCTCGTCAGTCGGGAGCGGACACGTGTCCATGTTCACTTCCCCAAGTCGAAGTCGACGTCCAAGTCGGAAGTCGAAAGTCGAAAGTCGGTGGTTTCTATGCTAAGTCGGAAGTCGTTTGTATTCAGACCCCCAAAACTGCTCATTCACAGACTACATTCTTCAGAGAACACCTCCTGTTTGCATCCAGCATTAAAATAGACTGAAAATAGACACATGCTGAGTCCTATGTTTTTTTCAAAAGTCTCATTCTATGATGCTATGATGCAAATTTCACCACCAGTCGTGTACTTAGCATTCTGGTCAGTCTAGCACTTTCAGATACTTTCATGCAACTTTGAAAGGTGAAACCAAAACCTGCTCATCATCAAAAATAGGACAATGCAAGTTTGATTGGACAGTAGAGGAGGAAACAGTGTGCTAGTGGAAGTTGACCAGTTCCATGAAAAGAAAACCATCACTTTGTTATTCCCATCCAATGCTACCAGCTAAAACAGCTGCACTACAGAGACAATGGAAATCATTCCTCTAGCCACGACGGGCACAGTTCCTCTTTGGACGAGGAGGAGAAGCTGCAGAGTTAGTGCCGGGTGCATGGGAACCTGCAGCACTTGCTGATGGGCGTGTAGCTGCTGGTNTCCACCTCCCCATCCACCTCACTCCCACTGTCAACAGGATCATCATCAACAAACTGCTTCAGCTCGGCTGTCAGCTTCCTTCCCTTCACCTTCCCATACAGGCGGGTGAGCCTCACGTTCACTCGGACCAGAAGCTCCAAAGTTGATGTCTTGAGCCTGTTTCGGCGAGCAGTCTGGATGAGCTGGTGCTTGCTGAAGGCTCGCTCACACTCTAATGACGTGCACGGCTGCGCCAGTAGCCGCATTGCCAGCTTGCGGAGAGCAGGCAGACGTGTCAGATGGCGGGCATGCCAGCGGAATCCCGCCACCTCACCAGCCACCACCTTTGCCACTGCTGCCTTGGCCCTTTCCACATCCTACTGCCGGGCTGGATCCTCCACCACCGTCACACGGCCGTTAGAGAACGCCTCCAGCTCATCATCCAGCGCCACCTGCTCATCGTCTGGCACGAGTGCATTGACCACCTGATTCCAGGCTTCTACAGCCTTCTCGTCTGCATCAAACTTGTGTCCAAAATGCTGTGGATGGATGCGGCGTGCAGCAGCAAAAACAGGGCAGCACATCTGATTGGTCCACCTGTCAGACAAGCGTTCCATGGTATACTTGACCCATGCAGGGTTCACTGCTGCACGGCGGCGGCCACGGTTCACACCTAGGCTGCGGAGCTGCTCTGTGGCATCAAGAAGTGCCTCGTAGATGATGCCTGCCGTGCCCCCTGCTGCGTCCGCCTTGCGTAAAGCCACCACCAGTGGCGTCATCAAATTGTAGAGTGCCTTCACCTGCAGCCAAAAGACAGCCTGCCGGACCAACTTGCGCACCTCCTTCTTTCTCCTGCGATATCCCGCATCACGACCAGCAGCCACTTCAGTCCACGTGCTACTGTTCACCATCTTCTCAAGTGTTGGCCGCATGACCAACATACGCTTCAGCATGCGATGCACTGATGCAAAGCGGGTGGCACATGCAGGCAACAGAACCTTCCGGCCACTTTCCTTCTTCATCCATGACCGGAGAATGTCCTTGTTCCTCATGAAAGTCACCACCTTCTCAACTTTCCCCACCAGAATGCTGCCCCATTCCGTCTTTGCAATGTCCTTCAGCACTAGGTCAATGCTGTGGGCCACACAACCTGTGAAAAAAATGCTCGGATACTTGTCCCTCAGAGTTGTCCATGCCTTGGTGTTGGTGGAGGCATTGTTGGTGATAACCATCACCACCTTCTCTGCCCCCACCTCCTGGATCGCCAGGTCAGTCACAGCAGCCACATGATTTGCATCACGCACAAGCCCCGTGGCATCACGGGAGAACAGATGCGCGGTACCCTCAGCATTCGTGGCCATGGCAGAATAAATTGGCCGAATCTGGATGTCTGACCACTCATCAACACCCAGAGTCACCCCGAAGATGTCCCATCCATCACGCAACGGCTTTTCACCTTCGGCAAGCTCTCTGTCCAGGTCAGGCAGGATGTCTTCAAGAACAGTTTCCCGGGATGGGAGGCGGAAAGCAGGGTTGGTGCGACGAGCCTTGTCAATCAGCTCCAGCACCACACGCTCGCGGCAGAAGGAGATGGGGAGGGCACCTTTAGCCATCACCTTGACGACTGCCTTCTGGCAGTCCTTGTTGAGGAGGTTGTCGATGTGGTCCCGCATGCTCGTCTGGCGGCTGCTGTTCAAAGATGACAGCGAAGGTGCTGGCCCAGTGCGCAGGAGCTAGTGAGCTGGAGAGGGCGCAGCAACCCCCTCTGCTTCTTCATCGTCCTCTGCAACACCAGCAGCCTCCCGTGCTGCCTGCCGCTGTCGTTCGGCTGTGAGCTGCGCCCAATCCACAGGGTGGTCTCTCGTTCCCCATGAGTCACCCTCGCCTCTGAAGAGCTTGGCATCAGCACCTTGAAAACCATCGTGGGGCGGTGCAACCGGCGGCAGTCCAAGCAGGGCACGTGCGCCAGCGGGTGGAACGCGACACTTTGCCACGTTGGCAACGGTTGCACCGTAGTGGCCTCGCATGCGGTCGCTGCCGCCGGAGAAGCTCTTGCCACAAGCGCCACACAAGAAGCCCGGGTAGCCGCTGGGAGTGGGGCAAGGTTTGAAGTACTTTGACAGTGCTCGCGTCAGCAGCTCCCCCTGCAGTTGGCGTACAGCGGGTGCGGCATTGGCTGTGGCACCACGGACTGCTGCAACCGCCGATGCTGCTGGCTCTCTAGCCATGGTGGCCTCCTGTGTAGTCCACTGTGGACTACACGGCTAAGTGCAAGGCCGGCAATGGCCGGCCACTGAATCGAGTGAAACACTCGATTGAACATCTAAGACTACTATGCGGTACTAGGGCAAACGCTGTGCGGAACATCTAAGACTACTGTGCGGTACTAGGGCCACTCAGGTGCATGCGTGGAAGGTTGTGGTCCATGCGGCTAGATACAGAGTACCTGCATCATCGAAGTGAACGTTGATGGATGCAAACGGCCAGGTTTCATTGGTGCATGGAGGCCATTCTGGATTCTTTTCCTGGTTGTCACAATGATTCATCCTGATTGGACAATGAATGCTATGCTGGATGACAGGCAACCATGCATCCATCATGGTTCATGCTGACTGTGCTGGAGTGCAAAAACATGCCGAGGGAAAGATTCGACAAGTCGAATATCCCGCGGAAATTGCTCGGGGCCGATCCGGCTCGCCGAGCTGACCCTTGGGTTTTTTTTCCAGGACCAATAGGCCAACCCAAGCTGGGCTCCCGCTGGCCCCGGGTGCTCTTAAATGTAAAAGTCGAAGTCGACTCCAAGTCGACTTAAATCGACTTGGAGACTTCGACTTTTGCCCAAAAGTCGCCAAGTCGAAGTGAACATGGACACGTGTACCACCCATGTCCGGTCTGGCCACAGTTGTGCCAGACGAGGTTGGCGTTGCCTGATCCACTGGTGTACTACTGAGTGCCTTTCCCCTTCTTGCCCATCTTCTTCTTGGTAGATGAGGAGGCGCCGGAAGATGCTGCTGCTACTGGGACGACGATAGTGACCAAAGCGACGGCAAGAGTGGCGATAGCAGTGGAGGTGAGGGACTCCGTGCGATAAAGGTGGGACTCTTGACAAGCTTCCTCTATGCAGAGGAACAGCTCGTACGCCAGGGCATGAGAGTGCCCTGGGCCGCCATCGCGTCGAGAACGTCCTGGGAGTAGTGGACGAAAACGTCATAGAACGCTTTGGCTACGTCCCACTTGATGGTCATGAGGGCAAAGAGGGGAGGTGGCGCGGCATCTCTGAGGCAACGGAGTAAGTCATCTGTGCACTGCCAGAAGGAGGTGACCGTCTCGGTCTCCCCGATGCGAAGGGAGTTGAACTCCCAGAGCAGGCGACTGGTCTCAGCATCACTGGAATGGGACTGAAGGCTGCTGCTCCTACTGCTGTCGCTGCTGCAGTGGCTGTTGCTACTACTGCTGTTGCTACTGCTGCTACGGCGGCTGTGGTGGCAGTAACCATTGTTGCTTATGTTGCTGTTGATGTTGTAGCTGCTACTGTTGCAACAGCTGCTGCTGCTGTTTCTGCTGCCGCTGCTGCTACAAATGCTGTTGTTGGTGTTGCGAGCTGCTATGGGTACTGTACCAGCAATGGCAGCTACTGACGGGGTGGGGGATTTTTTTCCCTTTTTTTTTCCTTCTGGTCGGGCCCGGTGAGCTTGCTGCTTGCTGCGGGCAGCGAGTAGCGAGCGGCGAGCTCGCTGCTCGTTACGAGTAGCACGCTGCTCGCAATGAGACGCGGGCTGCTGCTCACAACTCATTGCTCGCGGCGAGCTGTGGGCCACGATCAGTAGCGGCTGCGGCTAGTTGCTGCTCACTACTCATGCTGCTGCTGCCGGCGGCTGTTGCTGCTGCTACTGGCTGCCGTTGCTGCTTGCTGTTGCGGGCTACTACTGCTGCAAGTTACTACTACTACTAGCTGATGCTGCTGCACGCAACTGTTGCTGGCTACTACTGCCATTGCTTGTTGCAGTTGCCTACTGCTGCTGCTGCTGCTGCAAGTTGCTGTTGTTGCATGCTGGTGCCAGTCACTGCATCTGGGTGATGATGCCGCGTGCGTTGTTGCCCACGGGTGTCGGACGCGGCCTGCCGCTCACCTCCTCATGTCACGCATGGGGGTCAGTGCTGCCAGAAAAAATCAGGCAGCATTTCCCCTGACCCAGTGGCCGTCGGAAATTTTCTAACGCCACCACCAGGAGGGTCAATGCTGCCAGGAAAAATCGGATAGCATTACCCCTGCAGTGGCGCGTGTGGGGGTCCGCCGGTGTTGACTGGCACCTGTGCGCCAGTCTTCTGCTGCTGCTACTACGCTCAGGCTCTAATACCAAACTGAATACGTAGGCAGCAGGTTGGGGCAACAACGTTGTTGATGCATCGTGTGGGCTTCCACGCTCGTTGCTTAAGTCTACTGCCCCCTTAGTCTGCTGCTCTAGAGTCAAAGTCTGGAGGCCCTGGGTTTGTTACTCAGAAACGCGCGCGCCAGTGATAGCGCCAGAAAGCAGCTGAAAATTGAGAATGACTGGTTAGAAAACAAGAATGAGACACAATGGGAGACCCCTCCAAGAGCTACTCCCCCCCCCCAAGCTCTGTAGAGCTTGTTACTCAGTTCACCAGCCAATCAGAAAATAGCTCTATTTCAAGGCTGGCAGGTTTTCTCGGTGAGGCCTGCTAGACGGCTGACAGCCCAAAACCCGGGCGTCGTCCGTTTTGCCTCAAAACTGGACCATTCCATAATACGGACGTTGCGAAAGCAGCCGTGCGGTCAGAAGCAGCTAGAAAAATAATAGAGAAGAGTCATGACTGACCGAACTCAGGTAGTGCCTACGCTAGAGAGAAAGTGCAGAGAAGCTTCCTAGCAACACGGCCGCTGACCGGGCGTCAATGCCTGGTCAGTCGGTGACGACAGTCACAGGTCGTACACACAACAGCAAGGGTTTGGCTAGGAGACACAAGTCAAAGTGTCAGAATGCTTCAATATAGCATATGCAGAGAGAGATGACAACTGACAGGTCCAGGGCATAAATACCTGCCGCGGCACACGGCGGGTGTCGCACGCGGCAGTCTAAGAGCTGTCCTAAAACCGGCCCAAAACCACTGTTTTGGCCGTAACTCTGCGCACACATGTCAGAATCCTACGCCGTCTGAACCTAGACGTGCAGAATCAAAAGACGGACGCAGCGACTGGTCACATGCATGCATCCCTCGACTGACAGCAAGTATACAATGCAAAAACATGTAAATGGGCCTCATGCCAAGTCCGCCGAAAGGCGCCTGCAAGACGTAGAAGACACAGCAAGGAGTCTCGGTGACATCTGGGGCTCTGGAACAGTGGTCGGTCAGCTTCAGACGGGTAGTCCGCCGCCTGTCGTCGCGCCGGTGTCACCAGGGCCGCCTGCTTCAGGGATCTGCACGAGTATGGACACGGCCGAGTGGTCATAGTAAACTGTACAGGAACGGCACAAAGCACAATACTCCCCCATGACCCGATGGTACGCATGTCCATACGCGTACAGCACTGGTACAACCACATAATGAGTGACACAGACAGATGAGACGTCAACGTACATCCCACACTCAACCACTATCACGCACGGGGCAAAGCCCAACAGAACGAATGGCCACCTGGAACTTTCCGCGGGCAAGTGCCTTCGTCAAGAAATCAGCACGCTACAAGTTAGTGCCAACCCACATGATGGAGATCACGCGTCGCTCCACCAGATCACGAACGAAGTGATGCTCAACCGCAATGTGCTTTGTGCGAGCATGAAAAACACCAGAGTTCTCCGCATTGGCGAGAGCACTCTGGTTGTCGCAACGCAGCACAATGGCGGGTACTGACTGCCCAAGCTCAAGAAACAAGCGCTGCAGCCAAACTGCCTCAGCAGCCCCTGCGCCCAAAGCCACCTACTCAGCCTCCGACAAGCTACGTGCAATGCAGCCTTGCTTCCAGTTTCGCCAAGACAAAGCGGTACCAACGAGCAGAAACACGTAGCCATTGCGACTGTGCCCATCAGGGCTCCAAGCCCAGCCGCTGTCAGTATAGCCGTCAAGGACCACCGAACATTGACGACAAAAGCAGAGTCCGAGATACAGCGTGGAGACCACGTACCGTACCACTCACGCAACCGCGTGAAGAGCTCTCGCACATGGAGCCTATGAGAACTGAGCGAGGAGGTTGACGGCGAACGCGATGCCGGGACGCGTGGTAGTGGCCAGGTACATCAGAGATCCGATAAGACGGAGGTACAAGGTCACATCCACTGTCTACCCCAGCTGTGTAGGGTCATCCACCTTCAGGGCATCCTACCCATCAGGTGTGAGTGGTGTGGAAACAGTGGGCACTGCACCAAGGAGATCGTTAAAGCGCTCCCCCACGACTCGTGCGTATCGGGCCTGATGCAGCAACAGTATCCGATGTTTGCGATCTCGCACAATCTCCATACCGAGAAACACCGATGCAGGACCGAGGTCCTTCATCCTGTAGGCGGTCTGCAGGACAGCTTGGCCTCCTTCACGGCCTCCAGCGACAGAGACGTGATCAGAAGGTCATCAACATAGACCAGGATGGCGGTAAACCGCTCGGGCATCGGTAGGATGAAGAGTGAGGGGTCTGCCTCGCTCTGTACGTATCCTGCGCGAGTCAAGGTGCTAGTGATCTCCCGGTTCCAACACCGTGGAGACTGCTTGAGGCCGTACAAGGACTTGCGCAAGCGCCAGACCTTGTCACCGTCCTCAAAGCCTGGTGGCTGAGCCACGTAAATCTCCTCATCCAAAGAGCCATGGAGAAACGCGTTGTTCACATCCATCTGGTGCAGTTCCCAGTCATGCTGAGCTACTACACCGAACAGAGCTCGAGCTGAGGTCATGCGACCGACAGGGGCAAAGGTGTCAGTGTAATCAACTCCCTCAATCTGAGAGAACCCCTTGACGACCAAGTGGGCCTTGTAGCGTTCCAGTGAGCCATCCGGCTTCACTTTCTTGCAAAAGACCCACTTGACCTGAATCGCCTTCCTCCCAGGGGGAAGGTCGACCAGCTCGTAGACTCCGTGCTCTCAGATGGCGCGAAGCTCATCCTCGCAAGCAGCTCGCCAGGCATCAGTATCCTGCGATGAGAAAGCCTCCCTCAATGTGCCCGGGTCCGGCGCCATAGAGGGGGAACTCTGCGTAGCAAGTGCACACGCCTCAGTGTCTAGCCTGGCGTCCACGAGATCAACTGCTACGTCACAGGCGACATGGAACTCGCGAGTGACCAGGTCGTGCCCTATGGGGCATGCTGGGTGTACCTCTGAAAGCTCAGTGCGGACACTCAGGCCTAAGGCCTTTGTGCCTGGATCATCGCTCGCGATGCTGCGAGAGGAACGTCTGGGTCCGGAACCCGACGCTCGCGGAGCTCCAGAATCTAGTGGTCGAAGGCGACCACAGGGCTCACGGGAGTAACCGGCGGTCGAGGGGCGCACCTCAGGCTGAGGAACAGGTACGACCACAGGGACAGNGAGCTAGGGATGACAGCGGGCAAGGCTGGCTTGGACACTGAGACACGAGTGTCAGCCGACGTAGAGACAGGAGTGGGCTGGGCTGGGTCAGACGCTGGAACAGGGGTGCTAGTGGACACAGAGGGTGATGTAGGAAGAGGCGTGGGAGCAGCGGTACCTGTGGGGTGCGAAGCAGGCTGGACAGGTGGGATCTCTGCACCAACGGCAATGATAGCCGGATCATCAAGTGCTGGAGATCCAGAGGGGACTCGAGCGGACACATCAGCCTGGCGAGGAATGGTCGCTGGCGAAGAGCTCTCCCCCATCCGCCGAGGACCATCACAGGAAGGGACATGAGATGCAGAGAGCGCTGTGATCGAAGTCAGATCACGGTATGTGAGTGACTCAAAAAACAGCGCGTCACAGGACTCAATGACACGACGGCGAGTGGGGTCCCAAAAGCGCCAGGCCTTCGACCGCGGGGAGATGCCGATGAAGGCACACAAGCGACCCCGAGGGGAGACCTTGGATTCCTGCTTGTCTTCGGTGTACCATACGGAGGCCAGGGATCCCCAGACGCGTGCGAGACGAAGATCGGCACGGTGGCCAAAC
>SZWC01013810.1:0-10150 GCA_023375785.1 Penium margaritaceum
CTTGGCGTTTCTGCCATGTCTAAGGCGTGGCGCTTCTGGGACCCCGACCGTTCCCGCGTCATCGAGTCGCGTGACGCCCTCTTCTTTGAGGATGTCTTTCCCCGTGACTTGTCCCATGTCCCTCCTCTGTCTTCTCTCTCCTCGCTTTGTCGGCTTGGGGGGGGGTGGGTCTATTCCAGCCTCCGATCTCCGTGCGTCCACGTCTCCCTCTCAGACAGTGTCCCCTGTTGTCACTCCTACGGACAGTGACGAGGACTCAGTCTCCTTTGAGTCGGGGGCCTCAGTGCCCTCCCCGGAGTCCAAGTCACCCCTGTCCTCAGCCGACAGCCCTGTGTCTTCGCCGTCTACCGCCATTCCCGAGTCCTCACACTCGGCACCCACTCCCGCACAATCCACTACTCACTCTACTCCCACCTCATCTCCTGGCCCTGCAGTTTCTCCGGTGCTTGACAGCACTGCAGGCGGTGTGACTCAGGCTCGGCCCCCTTGCCCAGAGCCTTATACTTGTGGGGGGAGACTTCGTGCTCTTCCTTCCTCTCAGCCCTCTCAGCCCTCCTCTTCTAGGGCGCCTGCTGAGTCTCTCCCGGCAGGCTCGTCCACTGCCTCTCAGCGAGTCACCCGCTCCAGAGCCACATCCTCCACAGCTGGTCCTTCAGTGTGCCCCACCGGCCTTGATGCACTGGGCCTGTCTGTGAGCGTTGTACACCCAAACTCTGCAGTTGGCTATGCTCTTGTAGCCCACGAGTTCCACAGTGCTCTTGAGTCTTCTGTCGCCGGTTATGTCGCCGCATGCTTTGCGGCCGCTGGCCTCCCCACTCTCCCTCCTGAGCCTACCACTGTCCGGCGGGCTCGTGAGGCAGCAGACGCTGACCTGTGGGAGAAGGCCATGCAGGAGGAGCTCAAAGCCCTCCAAGATCATGGAGTCTTTGAGCTAGTGGATCTGCCTGCATGTCGCAAGGCAGTCTCCGCCCGATGGGTCCTTTGGCGTAAGCTGAAGCCCGATGGAACTGTCGACCGGTACAAGGCACGCCTCACAGCAAAGGGGTTCTCCCAGATCCCCGGCGTTGACTTTGATGAGACCTTTGCACCGATCGGGAGATATACCACGGCTCGAGCACTTTTGAGCCTCGTCGCCCAGCACGACTGGGAACTAGAGCACATGGATGTCAACAACGCCTTCTTGCACGGGAAGCTCGATGAAGAGATCTACATGATATAGCCCCCGGGCTTCACCGATGGCACGAGCAAGGTCTGGCGACTGCGCCAAGCCCTCTATGGGCTCAAGCAGTCGCCGCGATGTTGGAACATGGCGATCTCCTTGACTCTCGAGCGAGGAGGTTACCGTTGCAGCACGGTTGATCCAGCGCTGTTCTTGAGCGCCCCCTCAGAGCCGTTTGTGGCGGTGTTGGTCTATGTTGATGACCCGCTCATTGCCTCACCCAGCCCGGCAGCTGTCCAGTCAGTGAAAGACCTGCTGCAGTCTGCATACAAGATGAAGGATCTAGGTCCTGCGTGGGTGTTTTTGGGGATGGAGCTTGAGCGTGATCGTCAGCGTCGCACCCTGCATGTGCACCAGGCTGCGTACATACGCACACTGGGGGAGCGTTTTGCTCCTTTGCTCGCAGACATTCCCACCACGTCCACACCGATGACTCCAGCACATCAGCGCCTGCTGAAGTCACTGGACTCAGCACACCTTGGGGAGCCTGTCGACGTCACCGACTACCTCAGTGTTGTCGGCTCCCTCATGTATCTCGCCACCACCACTAGGGCAGACGTGGCCTTCGCGGTCAACTTCCTTGCCCAGTTCTCCCAGCAGCCTCGACAGAAGCATCTCGAGGCCGCACTACGCGTCGTCCGCTACGCGTTGTCCACTGCACGCGTAGGACTCTGCTACCGTACTCAACCCTCTGTAGTCGTTGACGGCTACACAGACAGCGACTGGGCACATGACACAGATGCTCGCAGCCGCACTGGTTACATCTTCGTCGTTGGGGGGACTGCAGTCTCCTGGAAGAGTGGAAAACAGGGTTGTGTTGCCAGGAGCTCCAGTGAGGCAGAGTATGTGGCACTGGGTGCAGGTACGTGTGAGAGTGTTTGGCTGTCCCGCCTGTTGCAGTAGTTGCGTGTTCCCATTCATTGCATCACCCTGCGCTGTGACAACCAGAGTGCGAAGGCGATTGCTGAGCACGATGGCATGCATCACTCTTGCACTAAGCACATCAACATTGAGCATCACTTTGTACGCGAGCGCATTGCCGCTGGGGAAGTTCAGGTTGTCTGGGTCGACACTCGTCAACAGCGTGCAGACTTTCTCACCAAAGTGCTCAGCAGTGGAATGTTCAAAGCGGCCGTCCATGCTGTTGGCTTGGTGCGCTCTCGTGATGCCGCCGGTTGATGTGAATCCTGTGATGTCCACCTCGTTCTATGTTCGGTGTGTGTGAGGGCTGTTTGTCTGTGGGTCATGGGGGAGCGTTGGTTATTGTCACAAACACACGCAAGTGCCCTCTTGTCTCCATTCATGCACACACCTCACCACTGCAGGTGATTAAACTGGATTAAGGCTCTCTGGTGCAAGACTGTTGTGCAACATGAAGTGCACAGTGGAGGTGCCTCCATCAAGCTGCCAAGTGGTGGCTACAGCGCCAGCCTTGTCACAAGCCTTGGTTTAGTAATAACCTCATGTGCCAAAATGGGGATACACTTTTAGGATTGCATGCTTGTTAGTTAATTGAATACTTGCATGTTCCTAGGGTGGTGAACCGGGTTGCTGATCCCTCGGAACCACACGTCCGGCTTGTTCCGGCGTGTGAGAAACCGCCTGAGCTCGCTCGCTCTAGGATCAGGTTCGATCCCTGGGTGGCGGCCGGGCCCCACGGCGAGTGTCTCGCGTGGGTGGCCCGGTCAACTGGCTCTCACCACCTCGCTCACTACACACTCTCGTCAAGCTGTGTCTTTACTGCTTCCACTTTTCTAAGTCGTGAGCGTTCTCCGATCCATGGCGTACTTCATTGCTTGCCACTCACTTGCTTGCTAGCATAGTGTCTGCGGCTACCTACACAACCAACTACTTGTTTGTCCCCTAGTAGATACTACAAAATGCATCAAGCATGTTGTTCCGTTTTCAGCTAGCTCAGGGACTGTTTCTCTTGGTGCTTGTTTATAAAATTGTGTACAGAGTTTTTCATGAGAAGCCCGTTTTTCCTACTAACTTACAAACGCTATTGATTTTACAAACATGAGAAATGTTTGAAGACGTCCAATCATACGATCCCTCGGTCGGTAAAACATCATACATCGTGTATGAATATCTAAAACAAATCGAAAGAATGAAAGTGTTCATGTAGTTCAGCGTGGAACGGGGCATGAGTGTGAATAAATGACATTAGCAAAGGTAATGTAGACTTTGTAAAGTATCCTCTTCACTATTCACGTAAAATTTCAGAAGAAAAATAATTGTGTTTAAGACAACATACGAAAGAAGAATCCGTCCCTATTTGATGTGAATGTCTTTTCTATTCCGTTTGAACTATATGGACGTCACATGGACGGTATGTCAACATTGCACAAATGATGTAGCCCTCGCCACCATCCAAATGGGATGTTGCGAGGGGGGGAAAACGAATTTTCGCACCCGTCCACCCCCTCGTTCGGACCTGAGGGTGCGAACGAAGAAGGGGACGGGCGCACGATAAAAGCAAATGCCGATGTTGGTGATATTGACGATGTCGTCGATTTCTTTCGTCAATGTATTTTGTACGTGTCTTGTGTGAGAAGTCAAGTTGTAGCAAGAAGGGCCGGTTCGACCCTCCTCGCCCTCGCGACCAGCAAGAGCTAGCTTGCGGCCATCCCTTGCCAGCGAGGGCTAGTTGGTGGCCAGCCACATCCTGGCCACCGGCCAGTTGGCAGCCGGCCGGCTGGGTGGTCGGCCGCCGGTCAGGTGACCAGCCGGCCACCTGCCGGCCAACCCCAGTCGCCGACACAGCTGGGTGCTCGATCGGCGGCCGAGGGGCCAGCGAGCGAGGCTAGCGGCCCCGCACCCTCGCCCTCACCCTCCCCTCCTCGCCGGTTGAGGCTAGACAGACGAGGGGAGGGGATGAGTGAGAGAGAGGACGAGCAATGTGTCACTTGGACTATACAGTGTTCTTTGGCAGAAAATTTGATAGAAGAAACTTCTATGTGTACTTTTTCATTTTCTTAACGTTTGTTATATGTAAGTTTACGTAGATGTGTACATGTATACATATGTATGCTTCTATGCACATGTATACGTGCATTTATCAATCTCAATATTTGAGACCTAGAAGATCTTAACTTCAAAATACACCGGACATTGAAATCTCATGTTCATCTCAATCTCGTAGCAAGAGTCAGGATTTTCATCACCACAAATGAGCTCAGAGACACTTGGGCATTCTTATGTTCAGAGAAACATCATACATTCATGAACAAAAGCATGTATTGTGGTTCTTGGGTTCAGAAAAAATCACGAAAGAAGATCAACTAAACAGATCTCTATCACATGCAACATATTTCATCTCCTTCCAATGAATTTTGTAGTTGAAACACAGCTTCCTAGCACTGCTGTCGGTGGCGTGGCAGCACAAGCCGGCCAGCTAACTCACTAGCACACACAAGTGGAGGTGAGAACAGCAAGGGGTTGGCTAGGGACACAGACAAAGTGTCATAAGCTGCAAACACGGAATTGTGCAGAGAGAGATGACAACTGAGACCTAGACAACCTAAATAGTGTCTCTGACCTAGTGGGTGCACACACACGCGGCGCACAAGGGCGCGCATTTTCTAGCAGGACAAAACAGTGGCAAAAACACAGTTTTGGGCATAACTCCCTGCAGACACGTCAGAACGATGAGCCGTCTGAACCAGAACAGCCGCATCGACAAGAGCTATGTCCTGATAGGATGCCAGCCTATGTGCTGTCCCACAGCATGAATCTAAATAAGAACAAAGTCTTTTGGGCGTCCGTCCGGCCGCCGGTCTTCTGCCACCGTAGTCATGTCAGGGATCTGCACGTGAATGGACATGAGCCGAGGGGTCACCGTAAACTGTGTACGACACACACAACAAGACTCCCCCATGACCGGAGGGCAAAACACGTCTATGTGCATTCAGAAACTAATACTGTACAGAGCAGAAAGCACACAGACGCTGCAGGCAGCAGGCACCGCACACGCAACGTGGATCACCGCTGGCGTGTTCCAGAACCGCCGCGGAGCTGCCGCGGCAGAACGCCGCGGATCCGCGGAACACCGCTGATATGCCACGGAGTTTTTAAGAAAACGGTCGGAGTTGTGGTGGGTCCTCCCAGGACCTCTCGACGAGACAGTGGGTGGTGGTGCTGCTGCTACTCAAGGCAACGGCTGCGGTCGCTCACTGCTACTGCGGTTGCTGCGCCTACTCTACGCAGTTGTGCAAGCACTGGCTAGCTGCTCTGATACCATGAAAGACAGCTTCCTAGCACTGTTGTTGCTGGCGTGGCAGCACAAGCCGGCCAGCTAACTTAGTAGCACACACTGGTGGAGGTGAGAACAGCAAGGGGTTGGCTAGGGACACAGACAAAGTGTCATAAGCTGCAAATACAAAATTGTGCAGAGAGAGATGACAACTGTGGCCTATACAACCTAATTAGTGTCTCTGACCTAGTGGGTGCACACACATGCGGCGCACAAGGGCGCGCATTTTCTAGCAGGACAAAACAGTGGCAAAAACACAGTTTTGGGCATAACTCTCAGCAGCCACGTCAGAACTACGAGTCATCTGAACCAGACCAGCTGCATCAACGAGAGCTACGTCCTGATAGGCTGCAAGCCTATGTGCTGTCCCACAGCACAAATCTAGATAAGAATAAAGTATTCTGAGCGACCGTCCGGCTGCCGGTCTTCTGCCACCGTAGTCATGTCAGGGGTCTGCACGTGAATGGAGCCGAGGGGTCACTGTAAGCCGTAAACGACACACACAATCACAATAGTCACACAGACTAATTGGGACATAATGCACTTGTGTGATTGGAAAACAAATCATCTTCTCTTGGATAAGTGTTTGCCGGATAATGGTTGGAATAGTGATGTCGCAGGAGTGGACGCCAGAATTCTAGGTGATGTTGGAAATCTTCATGGACTACCTAGGATCCAATAAGCAAGCTTTGAGTTTAGCTTCTGGTACAGAAACTTCTTTCCAATGCTTCACATGTGGCAGGAAACTTCTCTAGGTCAGATGTGTGTTGGCACGAGCTCGAGAAGGGACGTGGAAAGATCGATATCATCTCAAAATGTTTGTGCTGCTCCAAATCTGATTCTTGTCTCAAGTTTTTTCCAGAGAATCTAAATCTCATTTCAAGTGCCTGCGATTTAATTTGAGATGTAGAAATTTTGATTCTTCTGGAAGTCGTAGATGTGTTTAATCCCAAATATTGCACCTTGCTTCCACCGCATGCAAAGTGACCCGCAGCTCTAAAGAGATATTCTGTATGTTCCCTATTTCAACATGTCATCCATGCCTCCTTCTTACCACATCTACTCTTGGCTTGTGATACGAAATCTTGGTCCTCCCTCCAATGCTTTCAACCCCCCCTGGACTACTTTTGGTAACAATGGGTCATTGTTACCAAAAGTCCGTGCCTACTTCCCCTCATCTTCTCTCCCCCAAGATGCACCACTTACTCAACAATGTTTGCTCCTGTAATAGTAGATCCTAAGAAAAAGAGAAGAGAAAACATAGAGGCCATCATGTATGGAAGAGAAAGAGATGATATCAAAGGGATCATGCAAGGTCCAGACCTCATTCTCCAACTCCAAATATGATTTTTTCCTTGAGGGGCAATAAACTAAGAATTCAACCAGCATGGTCTCCTTGGGCTTTTTTTGTGCAATAGGTTGAGGATCTTACGTTCCTCTTTTGCATGAGCAGATCATTTTTTGGATAGAAGGACACTATCATGTACAGGGGACTTATGTTACAGGGAAGCCTCAGCTTCTCACTCATGCAAGGCCACATACTTGGGACTGTTGGAGCTCACATTTCAAGCCTACTCACGAATTTCTTTGTGCATGTGTAGAAGGAAGACATACGCTCTATACTACCAATAAGAGGATTTTTTTTTGTGGGTATGTCAGTCATAGTCACCTCTGGACTTTCTGCCACTCACGCGTTGGGATGCCAAGACACTCAATAGCTACTTCAACAACATCAACCTTAGCTGGCTCATCCTTACGGGCTCACTAGAGTTTTCTTGGTGACTAGCTACAGGGATAATTTTATCGGTGGTGTTCTTCGCACTTTTTCATGACTCATTTACGCATGTTTTCTGACTTTGCAGTTGATTCCCGTTTTGGGTTGTCATTTGGACACCCAAACAGCTCGTATGACTGCCAGGTTCTAGCCAGCTATTCTTTGGGAGCTTGCAGCTACTTTGTTCTATTTTCCACTATATGGTTAGCATTGTGCACTTCTACATGTGCTTGTGGGTGAGACTATTTCCCCACCCTTGTGTTTCTTGTTGTTTTCTATCTCTGTTTTAAACTTCCGTTCTTTCAAACATTTCTTTTTCATCTCTCTACCATTTCTCATTACCTTTTGTCACTGTTTCTCACAAAGCATTCCCTGATATAGTACATTGTCAATCCCCTCATGGTCTCTGAGCGCCAGGTTTGAGTCAATCTGTGGACGTCGAGGCAGGTCCACTCCTGCGTGGGAGAAGTGTAATGCAGGCTGGCCTCTCCACGTGGCTTGAATGGATCCCTGATCTGTGGGATATTGGATGGGACGGGTTGAGGGTTGGAGACCCTGGATCACCATGGATTTGGCCTAGTGGGCTTAGCTTCCCGTCTGATTAATTGAATTGGTATCAGAGCTGTAGAGAGACTACGCCTCTTCATCCCACCACAAAACACCAAGCAGCAAAAACGTTTGTGTCTGGCTGGGTTGGGTTGGAATGGGCTGGGTGGGGCGTACAGAACTGGAATTATGGAGGCCCTAAGCTGAGGGCTCACTTCACGTATCCCTCCGGTAGTGCTGGAGATAGGATGTCGCCAAGATATTCTTTGGAGCATCTCCATCGCGGCCGTCTTGTTGGTAGAGGTGGCGGCATCTTGGGCCGTCTCAGCAGTAATAGGAGCAGCTGCTGCTGCAGCCATAGCAGTTGCATTAAGTTTCCCTTATTGCAGCAGGAGCCGCTACTTGCAACAGTAGCAGCAGCAACAGTTGCAGCCGTAGCAAGAGAAGCAGACGAGCACAAACACTACAACAATGGCAGCACCTAAACTTCCGTCAACTACTGTTGTGCCTGCAGCATACTGTGCTATGTTTGGCCATTGTGTTGAACATCAGGAGCAGCAGCACAGCAGTGGTNTCACACACACACACACACACACACACACACACACAAACCAGTAGCTGTTGGCATCCACGACGGTTACAATTTCTGCTGCTGTCAGAATCGTAGAGCCTCCATGAAGCTGCATTGCAGTTTTCCACACTGCTCTAGTGCTACCCCCAGCCCATCTGTTGATGGGCTCATCGGTTGATGGGCTCGTCGGTTGACGGGCTTGTTGGTCGACGAGCCCGTTAATCGAAGAGCTTGCCAATCAATTAGCTTGCTGATTGCCGGGGCTGCCCGTCAGCGAGGATAAAGCTTTACCTCCTTAAAGCAAAAGAAATGTTGGGGAGAGGAGATGAGTCCCTTCAACCCCTCCAGACCCAAGATGAATCTGGGTCCAAAGAATCAATTGCCACCTTCGTCTTGGTGGTTTAATCCTTTTCCATTCCTGATGTATTCTTCTTTTTTTCTTCTTTTACATGTATTCCTTTCTTTCATCTTTCACTAGTAGCTGGTCCGGACCAGGGCATTCAAGGATTCATCTTGGTGGATTGGGAGAGTGTGGTTCCTTTCTATCACACTATATCATCTTTGGTCAAGACCCTCACACGTGGGAATTTTCCCCCTGTGGTGGGAGACTACCATCATCATGTCATTTGATGTTCTGACACTCGTCTGGGCTCTTGCGAATGCCTCTTTGGCGGTAGCTAAATTTTACCCAGGGTGGTGTTGGATTCCACCACCCTTCTACTCTACATTTCATAGGCCACCCTTCCCATCTTACGCCCTTTCAGCATGGCTCTAACCAAGAGCTCCATTGCATCAGTTTTCCTGTCCCTCTCTCAGCAGTAATCCAGGCCTTGCCTCATGTCGCAGCATGGTTTGGACGCGTCTGCTCCAGCCTCAGTTCTCCCTCTCCTGTCCACTTTGCATTGTCCCCTTTAGTGTGAGTTCCGTTGTTTGGTCCTAGGGTCACCGTTGTTCGTCAAATGGAGCCCTTTGGGGCAGGTCGAGTGGTTGGGCAGTGTCGCTTGGTGATTGGATTGAGAAGTGGCATATTTTCAGTATGCTGTGTCTCATAGTTGTAAGTTCTGGATGGGCAGCAAGAATTGCTGGTTTTTTTGTGCATCTTCGCCCACCTTCTTGTGACTGCTCCTTCTTGTGTGTCAAGTGGCTTCTAGATCATCGATTCCAAAGCCACTGATCAGAAGACATCCTCTTTTGCAGCTTTTGTTTTGTTGGGGCCCGTCCGTGATGTACGCTTTGTGCATGTTTGATCCAGCCAGATATTGCCCGTCCAGGGTGTTGGCATCATATGTTTTGTTGATCCTTCAGGTGATTTATTCTTGTTGGGGGAGGTTGCATTAACGGGAGTCAGAGAAAGCCCCCAAATTACGCGGGCAACTTCTGGGCCCCACAATAGATAGGGCCTGGCAGGAGCGAGGATCATCGCTCAAGAAAGACCCTCGCGGTCGAGAGGACCCGATTCACGAGCGAAGAAGACAATGGGAAAGGAATATGTAAGTTATGTTACTAAAAAAAATGGCAAGGCAGGTGTTTAGTTACAAAACGTTCACCTATCATAGGCAGAAAAACAAAAAACCAGACAGATAGACAGAAAGAAAGAAAGACCGACAGACAGAAAGAAAGACAGACAGACAGACAGACAGTCAGACAGACAGACAGACAGACAGACAGACAGACAGACAGACAGACAGACAGACAGACAGACAGACAGACAAACAGACAGACAGACAGACAGACAGACAGACAGACGGACAGACAGACAGACAGACAGACAGACAGACAGACAGA
>SZWC01013810.1:14112-44758 GCA_023375785.1 Penium margaritaceum
GCACGCACACACACACACACACACACACACACACACACAAGGGTGCATGTGCACGTGCAAGATTTGCAACATTGTTTGTCTTTCTCTCCTCATGTTCCTCCACTATCATACCTTCTTCCTGTCAAAAAGGGGTTCAGGGAAATGATGCTTATGTACCAGTAAATTATTTCCTCCCATGTTTTCACTTTGCCATTGTTCATCCCTCTCCCTCCCCTTGACTATCACATTCCTTTTCACCAACCCGTCCCCCTCCAATTCCTACACATATATTCCCCCTACCCCCTCTTGCCTTTCATCTCCTGTCTCTCTAAGATGTTCAGATTTTATCCCTATGTATTCAAGTATTCCATTGAAAATATTCAAGATAAATACACTCTCGTTTGTGTCATCTACTCAACTAAATTAGTCTGAGTAACTTTAGTTCACTAGAAAACTGATCACCGTGTTCTACCAAAGATTTTCATCTTGTGGTTAGTAAGTTACCTTTTTCTGTTTCATACATCTTGCAGCATCACTCCCATGATGTATGTCACCTAGTTTACAATAAGTGAATCATTCATGGTGGATTTTTGGCTCATTTCTTGCCAGAGTTTGTCGGTCACCAAGGTAAGTGAGCTTTTTTGTTCAGTGCATTCCCCCAGATACCAAAACCTGCCAGTTCGGACTAAGAGGAGATCTGCAGAATGTTTCACGTTAACTCCATCCACCATCACCCCTTCCAGCAGTTATAGCCAGTACATAGTGGGCAGCAGCTAGCATAGCACCATTGCACGCAAACAGACCACAAGGTTCCTCCTTCTTCACTCTTCAGAAAAAAACAGTAAGAGCCACCTGTGCTTCTTCAAGCCGCTCAGTACTCTCAAGGAGCTCGTTACGACGACGCTTCAGATTAGAGTCCACTGCCATAACTTCAACAACACTGCGGCCTGGTTTCTGCAGCTCCTCCCATGCCGCACTGTGAATTCCACGAGTGAGCATGTTGGTGAGAACCAGCCTCACTTCCATAGGCACGACATCACATATTCTGGCCTGAACAACAGACCAGTATGCCCACATGATGAGTTGCAGCTCCTGTGCAGGCTGACCCTCATGAGCAAAAAGACGTGCAAGAATGGCCGGATCATCCCATTTCCCAGAACCAGACACTCCTGCCTGCGGGGCCTGTGGGTTCTGCTTCATGGATGTCAGCTTTCCCCGCATCTCATTAAATCTCTCCATGTATGTGTCATTTGCAGTGAAGCACATGTCCTTCTCCTTCTGCAGCATGCGGGAGACAAAGGAATGAGCCACCTTCTTTGCCTCGTCTGTGGCCTTCAGGAGCGTGCCTGCAAGAAGCCTCCCAAGGCCAGGGTATCCATGGCAACGGGCTGCCTGCACCTTGCGTCCCACATCATGGGCATAGTCCAGTGCAACTTCGACAAGTTTCTTGCATGGTCCCTCCATGTGCGTAACCTCCACGGCCACAAGCTGAGACAATGGGCCATTTCCAAAAACATTTGGGAGCGATACACCCCGAGATTCAGTCAAAGCAGCGTCACACACACCATTGTATGCATCTGACAAGAAGTCAGTGGCAGACTCTCGTATTTCGCGAGAAAACTCGCGGAAGGCCTCGTCCAATCTTGCTGCAAGATGCATGGACTTGTCATCTGCAGCCGTTGGCACTGAGTTCTCATAATCACCGCGGACTAGGCTCTCCATGGCGTCACGACGCTTGTCAAGGATGGACATGGCATGAAACAAAGCCTCAGGCTCAGACTTCAGGAATGTGGGCAGGCTTTGCATCTCTTCCCTCCTCTGTGCCAGTAGAGTGGACACCTTGTTGCGAATCTCCGGAAGGCTTTTGGTCACCTGTCTTCCCTGGATCTCTGCAAGTCTGCTGGCAAGAGCGGGAACTCCCTTCATCTCAGGACGTAAGCCGCTGAGCTCAGAGTGTTGAGAGAAGAACTCTGCCTCCACCAGCCGGGTCTCCTCATACGAATCCTCCATCTTTGTCTTGTTGCGGACACACACAAACCCAAGCCCCACTTTCACATCATTGGCCATGACCTTTGCTGCGAGTCCGGGTGGTGCGCGGTCAACCTTTGTTACAACCACAAGCGTTCGCTCCCCCGAAGGGTCCACGTCATGCGACATGAGGATCGACTCATTGTTGGAAAAATCCACCTCGGCGCTCAGCACGTTCAGGATGATGCTGTCCTCCGGCTTAATGTACTCCATGATCATGTTCTTCACAAGCTCGCCAATGTTGCGTGGCTGGTCCCCCACAGCCACGCGCGTTATGCCTGGCAGGTCCACGAGGGTAAGGTCTGGGAGGTCTGCACGCGAGACTGACAGGGTCAAAGGCTGGTTTTCAACGCCCTTGTTTGACCCGGCAAGCTCGTCCGTGGCCGCTGATATCTCTGCCACAAGATCCTCGCGTGCAACTTCCTTCGAGACCACTGCTCCGGTAGCAGGCTCCTTCCTTTGGAGACGAATCTGCTCTTCTGGCCCGTCACACCTGCATCAGGGAGGAGAAAGGGAGGGGGCGGGGGGGACAGACACACAACAGCTCTTCACTGCTACTGGAAGTCTGCAGGTGATTGAAAGAATTGTGGTTGAAGCCCGGAAAGAGACTAAGAAAACTGAGCCACGTTCACTTCTGGTGACCTAAGGAGGCGTGCACACGAGAAGAGGCCAAGTTCATGCTTGCTAAGAGATTAAGCGTCCGATCAGCTCAATCATCCAAAGCGAGCAAAAACTGACCAAAGTCACCGGACGTGCAGTGCCAGATTTGAGCTGCACTTCTGGCTCCACAACGATGGAAGAATTCAAAGATACTGTCGACAGCCCTCGAACTCACAGGACTGCAGTATTCTGAGACATCGAGAACATAATGAACGAAAGACACGTCGGCGAGCCAGAATGCGTCCCCAATCAAGGAAGCGAAAGACAGGCCGCTGGGAGAACTTTACCGGGAGTTGAGGCGCAAAATGAGAGGCACGCGAGTCACGATCCCATCTCCCCTGGGCAACGACACGCCTGACAACGACTCCAGGACAGACGACTTTCCTGTGGACTGGTCGCCGATGACGACGATGGTCGGCAGTTGGATGCCCTCCTGCGTCAGTCCCATACCACGCAGCTGCTCTATGAGGTCGAGCATTGGACGCACATCGCTGTGGAATGACTCCAGGAGAGACATAGTGGTGAAAGAGAAACGAACGAGGAAACGCTTCCACTGAGCCAGACACAGTCTGCCAAAAGGGAGAAGACACGTCGGAAGCACAAAGTCGTATGATCCCGGATTATAGACCAGGGAAGAGCATTTATATGAATCACCTTGCTTTGCCCTGGCAGCAGCAGCCGAAAATAATTTTCGTCATCCTCGGGATGGAAGTGCGACCTCGACAACAGGAGCCATCTCATCCAAAACACGCAACTCCCGCTCCCGCTCCTGCAACTCCCGCTCTTTTGCGGTGACGGAAAAAGCCAGCAGATCCAGAGTGGACCGTCGTCCGGATTTCTCTTCGCCGAATGTCCGCGTGTCGCAATGCAAGCCTCCCAATGCAGATTGGTTTGGTCTTGAGTGAGGACTAAAGAGGAGACGGATGGTGAGCGCAACTGACGGGAAACGCCACGGGCCAGGATATGATGAGAGGAGGGGATGAGCGCGACAGTTCGGACGGCTGCACATCTTGCTTGCTTCTTCGTTTCAGCTCAGCCATTCGACGAGGGGGTGCGGGGTGACCAAGCTATCGCTTTCCGAGCGCGGAAAGGACTGTGCACGGTTGGCATCAGTGAATCACTGATGCCCCGCTCTCGATCTCCCGGAGATCGAGAGCGAGGCGGATGTCATGTCCTCTGGTATGCCTATCGAAAGATGGGATGCCCATGGGCCACAGGAAGCGTCTCGCTCCCTATGGCCATCGTAGTAGGACAAAGGAACACTTGCGCTGGACCCCCCCCCCTGCTTTTGCCCTCTTCCCTCCCTCTAATCCCTCCCTTATCCCTCTAGTCCCCCCCCCCCCCCCCCCCACCCCCCTCAATTAGGACCCGGCCTCCGTTTTTCCTACATGTCCTCTCCTGTCCCGCCGCCTTTTCCCCTTCCGCAACCTCCCGCTCTGTCCTCAACTGTGATGCACGGACCAGTCGCAACGCGCATCGCATCCCAACCAGTCGCTGTCGCCCTCGGCCACGGAATGAAGGGCGCTTTTGCGCGACGCCATAGCCGACTCGGAAAAACTAGCCATCTACCATAGCCGACTCAGAAAAACTAGCCATCTACCATTGACTCGACGGTGTACGTATCGGATACCAGGTCTGGTTAGGGTAGATTTGGCATGCCACGATTCATTAAAGCTTCAAAATGCATCAGTGCCCATCGTTTCGCTCGATAGATCAGCGGTGTCCATAGTCGAAAATGGAAAGACGGCGGTGTCCAAAGTCGAAAAACGGAAAGACGGCGTTGTCCATAGTCGAAAACGAAATGACAGCGGTGCCCATGTTTTTCATTGTAGGAGGGAAAACAGAAAAAGAGGAAAGCTGTACCCAGGCCCTCAAAGTCAGACTTCGCCGACTTCGAGGGCAAAGTAGGCGGTGCTAACACTGACCTCGCCCATTTCAAAAGCAACCCTCTCACGATTTTTGGAGTTCGCAAGTGCAAACTCCAAAACTTGCACGCTCGCGTGCGCCGCATCTCGCAAACGCCCCCCCATAATCCGACAAATCCCCCTTGTTGAAGAGGGGGGTTTGGGTTTTATTTTTTAGTTGCCCGGGTACCTTTCGGGTTGCGCAGTAGCGGGGCCAAGCAGATCCCCTTTCTTTTATCACAGCGTGCGCCGTATGCCGCAANAATTAGGACCCGGCCTCCGTTTTTCCTACATGTCCTCTCCTGTCCCGCCGCCTTTTCCCCTTCCGCTCTGTCCTCAACTGTGATGCACGGACCAGTCGCAACGCGCATCGCATCCCAACCAGTCGCTGTCGCCCTCGGCTACGGAATGAAGGGCGCTTTTGCGCGACGCCATAGCCGACTCGGAAAAACTAGCCATCTACCATAGCCGACTCGGAAAAACTAGCCATCTACCATTGACTCGACGGTGTACGTATCGGATACCAGGTCTGGTTAGGGTAGATTTGGCATGCCACGATTCATTAAAGGTTCAAAATGCATCAGTGCCCATCGTTTCGCTCGATAGATCAGCGGTGTCCATTGTCGAAAATGGAAAGACGGCGGTGTCCAAAGTCGAAAAACGGAAAGACGGCGCTGTCCATAGTCGAAAACGAAATGACAGCGGTGCCCATGTTTTTCATTGTAGGAGGGAAAACAGAAAAAGAGGACAGCTGTACCCAGGCCCTCAAAGTCAGACTTCGCCGACTTCGAGGGCAAAGTAGGCGGTGCTAACACTGACCTCGCCCATTTCAAAAGCAACCCTCTCACGATTTTTGGAGTTCGCAAGTGCAAACTCCAAAACTTGCACGCTCGCGTGCGCCGCATCTCGCAAACGCCCCCCCATAATCCGACAAATCCCCCTTGTTGAAGAGGGGGGTTTGGGTTTTATTTTNAGGGAATCTGCCGGGCCCCGCTACCGCGGGGCCCGGCAGATGCCCGGGCAAGTAAAAAAATAAAACCCAAACCCCCTAGTGTAACTAGGGGGTTTGCGAGTAAATTTGGGGGGGTTTGTTAGTTGCGGTTTATTTTAGGGGGGGTTTGCGTGTTGCGGCACACCCTTTTGGAGTGCGCACCTCAAAAGTCGCGACAGTCACCCTGTCGCGACTTTTGGAGTTCGCACTTGCGACCTCCAGAAGTCGCGGCACTCGTTTTTCGCCCACTTCGCCCTCGAAGTTGGCAAAGTTCGACTTCGAGGGCGTGGGTACAGTTGTTATTTTTTTCGTTTTTCGCTCGCTCGACAAAAAACATGGGCACCGCGTGCGGGTCGTTTTCGACTATGGGCACCGCGTGCGGGTCGAAATCGACTTTGGGCACCGCGTGCCGGTCGAAATCGACTATGGGCAGCGCGTCTAAATCGACGGAAACGACGAGCACCGGAGCATTTGTGCCCTTTCTTTTTTTACTTGCTCGGGAACCTACCAAGCCTCGCAGTAGCGGAGCCCGGCAGGTCCCCTTTCTTCTATCACAACGTGCGCTGCATGTCCCAACCCTCCCCCCCCCACACCCCACAACATCATACAAACCCCCTAGTCACACTAGAGGGTTTGGGTTTGTTTTCTTTTTTCTCGCCCGTGCACTTGCCGAGTCTCGCGGTAGCGGGGCCCGGCATATCCCCTTTCTTCTATCACAGCATGCACGAAATCGTACAACCCTCCCCAAACCGACGACAAACTCCCTAGTTTAAATGGGGGGTTTGGCAGGGTCATTGCAAGCTCGCAGGGAGGTTTTGCCGCAGAAGTCCTGCGAGCTTGCGATGACCGGCAAAGACCGAAGGCAAAATCCATGTAAAATGTGTTATATACATGAAGTATATATCAGCCGAGCCCGTTTTCGCTCGCACGATGAAAAACATGGGCAGCGCTGTCATTTTTTTCGCGACTATGGACAGCGCCGTCTTTCCGTTTTCGACTCTGGACTCCGCCGTCTTTCCGTTTCCGACTATGGACACCGCTGACGTATGAACCGAAATGATGGGTACATTACTACACCGTCCTTTATGAAATCGCTTGACTAGGTTGAGAGGAATCCGCTCAACTGTACGGATCTGCGTAGATTGAAGTGGACGTTTTCCTAGGAATCGTTTAGCTCTCACGACCTCGTTGAGAATCATTTCCACGTCGACCACTCCGCTGCCCTTGGCTTTTTTTCCATGTGCATTGTGCCTCTGTGGCATTCCATTCATCCTCTTTCGCTATCGATCGCTTCCTAATGCAACAAATCTACATAGAAGTATTATTCTCAGCCATTCAAACATGTTGCAGTGCATCATTTGGGACAAGAATCAACAAACCATTGTTTCGTAATCGTTCTACTGGGATCTTGTAGAGGAAATCTACCTTCTAACGAAACATCTATCTGCATCCTACGTGGCGAGAGCACAACTGCATGACATCGATGCGAAGGACTATTTGAGTAAAAGTTTGCATGACTCTATCCAAACAGCTTCGCAAAGTGGGGACGGTTAATCAAGTTTCCTACGTCGGAAAAGTTTTTGGTGATTCAGATCCGCCTTCTTTAAGAAAGGAACCTGCCAGGCGCCATAATGGCAGGCCTTAGATGGCAAAGCACTTTTGGGTAGGTGAATGTCACGTCCTTGACGACACGAGTTCCTACTTTCCGCAAGTGGGTATTTCTTTATTACATTCGTGGCTTATGCACATCGACCTCAAGATTTTTACGCCATTCGGCCAAGGGTATTTTGGTCAACTGCCTTGACCTTTGGCGTTCCGCTCCAAAAGGTTTCGACTAATTTGACAACTTTCCATAATGGTCGAAACAAGTGTTGCCAACTATATCTATGTTTTGATATTTTTCGATCGAACTCTCAACAATATTGAATCTCTGAAAACTTGGGCCTTGATATTCTTGAAGCCCCCTAACTACTTAACGGAGCTTCTCGATGTAGCGACTCTTGGCGGGACCTCGTACACATCACTCGGCTCAAACGCTGAGGACTCAATGCCTCATTCTTATTCAAGGCATTGTGCATATGTGCTTGAATCTCTCAATGGTTTTCATCAAAAAAACACTTGCGGCTTAACGAAAATTATCCATTAGTCCTAAATCCTCCAAATGTCTTCTTCTCCTCACCTCATCCCTGTGAACCACTTACGCTCGGCTCAACGTAACACTTCATAACAGAATGCAATGACATTGGAGGGGCAACCAACGCCTTTACTACCAAAAAACAATCTCGCACGAAACGGCAGTGTATCTCTGCCGTTTAGAAGTTTGCAGACCTCGTGATGAAGGTAATGAACGCAGTTAGATGACACTACGAGCAGCAGTAACCGACGAAGACCCTGGCGATGGAAGATCGACATCATGCGAAAAACATCACTCCTCAGGGAAACAAGACAACAGCAACAACCTTTGCGGCAAATGGAACAGCATAGAAAAACTTGACGGCCAACCTGTTGATGAACCCTTCAAGCTCGGCGAACCGTGCGCCTCAGCTAATGCCTGTTGTTATGTGAGCCGCCAGTCGAGGCGGTCATTACGTCATCATGCAGAAATCAAATACATGTTTTGATGCTCCTATTAAGTGAAAAACCGTGTGAAATCGATCCAAGAACCGGGTCATTTGGTGCAGGGACAAGAAAGATACGACCATGCAAAGGTGGGAGCACACCTCCATAAAATAGAAGACGTACTGGTTCGACCTCGAGCACGATGGAGCAACTTTCTCGCCCACTTCAGCCAAAGCGCCCCTGGATGGACACTTAGCCAATGAGGCAAGATTCATTGGGGTCCATGTGTGCTTTTGGGATGGCGGCTGGAGCTGCATTTGCGAGCAAGGGCGCTTCGGGCAGCCGCGACCCCCGTTGGCAGTGCTGCTAGCGACAGTCACGCGTGGAGCACTCAAACAACCATAAGTAAGCCATTTCTCCACGGATTGACGCGTTCTTTGGTGCGTTGGAAAGCTTGCGGCACGTACTACATGAAACACGTGATATTTGTATGGGTGCACCTCGGTAGAGGGCTTTTGAGCGCCTAGGGGCTTTTGGCTGGCTCATAGGGGCCGGCACATAAGGAAGCCTAGGAGATGTTCTAGGATTCCAATCTTACCCGAAGACTTTGTACATTTCCTTATAGTGATCTATCAAGTGTAAGGAATTACTAATTTACCCAAATCTCCATGTTCTCCAAATGTTTCCTTGCACATGTCTACTCGATCCTACAAGTCTTCCGCATCGCACGTTGGTGTAAACGCCGCAGGGAGAGTCGCACGGCGGGAACCTTGGTCACTAGCAGTGGTCTTGCTGCTAGGAGAGGGTCTTGCGGCACCTCAAGGATTGGCCCACGCACCAAGGGGTTGAGATTGGGGAGGATTATTTCAAGGGATCGGGGTGTCACCGTCATGCATGGCGTCCCTCAGTTCACATTTGGTATCAGAGCGCATGGACTTTCGCTTGGCTTTGCGCGGAACCAAGGGAGGTAGCACTTCTGCCACAATTGCGTTTGGTCAGAATGTTTTATTCACAACCAAAAGCATGGCAGCCACGGCATACGCCCAGGCCTACCTCATGGAGGAGATTCGGCGTGCTCTTGACAAGTTGCATAAAGAAAACCAGCAGCTGTGCACGGAGGTTAAGACGAGGTACGTCGGCCAAGGGAGCAGTGCGTTGGGGGGTGTTGCACTTGTATCCGTAACTACCTTTTGGCAGCCCAAGCTGCAGGAGTTGGAGTTCTACACCGGCAAGGGCAGTGCGCGCGAGTGACTCTTCACGGTGAACTTTTGCTTCACGGCTTTGGACGTTCTCGTGGGAGAAGGTGCCACAAGATTGGAGTATGCACCCACGCTAGTCCCTGGAATGGCGCTGCAGTGGTCGTCGGTATCGTGTTGGCGGACTACCGCTGGGTTGCTGGATGGGCTGGGGGCCGGGGGACAGCTTCAGCCATTGTTGAGTCTACCATTAGGGCGGGAAGTGCAGCTCGGTGCGTAGGCGTTGACGAAGAATCCAGAGACATGGGAACAGTTTGAGACGATGCTCCAGGCACGTTTCAACCTCCTCAAAGGCAGCCGAGTCGCACATGCCAAGATCAAGCACGTCAAGCAAGGCGGATTGATCAAGGAATACAACACACGGTTCATGGCCTTGGCGACGCATATTGACGACCTCTCAGAGGCGGAGGCGTATGATCGCTACCATGAAAGGCCTGAAGCCGCACGTCCAACGTGAACTGGCGGCGCTCAGGTTGCGGACCTTTGCGCAGTTGGTCTCGGCGGCGGAGCGCATCGACACGATAAGCTACAATGCGCGCCGGGCCAGCTATGCAACACAACCACGGGTAGAGCAGCTGGGTCAGGCTGTGCCCATGGAGGTGGATGTAATCCAAGCCGGGCAGCAGGGCGCGGGCGGACAGCAAGGATCGAGAGGCAAGTGCTGGGCTTGTTGTGAGGAGGGTCATCGCAAGCGGGACTTTCCCAAGCGCAAGGCACTGTAGGGAAACGGGCACCAGTAGTGAGGAGGGGGTAACCTACTGCTGCAAATCTTTTGTCCACAAAGGAAAACACCAGTCCTGAAAGGCTCTTGCCAATCAAGGAGCCACCACAAGTGTTGCTGCGGAATGAAGGTGAGACCTGGTAGTTTCCAAGGATCATCCTGGAGCTGGTTCTTGAGATTCCAGAGGGGAGTTTTAAAGGTCAGAGGAAGCTACGCAGTCTGTTAGACGGCGGCGCAATCCATACCTCCTTTAACGACAGATTGGCGGTGAGGTTGGAGCCTGCACAACAGCCGGGGACAACGGCCAAGGCGCGACAAGTGTCCGGAGTGGTGGAGTGCGGCAGGCCTCTCATCAAGCACAAGGTCCACATGGGTGAGTTGGTGTATAACATGGAGTTCCACACTTGTCCTATGGATGATTACGACTGCTTGATCTGCCGGAATCGGTTGCACGCCTGGAATCCGGAGGTGGAGTGGAGGTGAAACCAGGTGGTCGTGAAGGCGGGCAGGAAAAACCTCACTTTACCATTGTGGTGGGGTGAGGGGAAAGAGTCGGATGTGGCATAAGCGAGGAACTAGCTGTGTATCATCAACTTGAAGCAATTAAAGCGGTGCGAGCGTAGGGGTGGCCAAGTTTACTTGGCTTGGGTGTGTCCACAAGAAGCAGCAGAGCAACAGATTGCATCAGTTGAAGCAGTATAGGGGCAGCCGATAGAAGGCGGAAGAGCTCCAAAGCTGCCTCGCAGTGTTGGGGACGTGCTCAAGGAGTTCGGGGATGTGTTTCCAGAGGAGTTATTCAAGGGGCTACCGCCGCCATGCGATATCGACCACAAGATTGAGGTACTGCCAGGGTCGTCACTAACCATGCGGTCTTACAACCACATGAGTGACGCGGAGCATGTAGAGCTCAAGAAGCAGTTGGGGGAGTTGGTGGACCAGGGTTCATTCGGCTGTGGTATCTCCATACGCCGCGCCAGTGCTCTTTGTAAAAAAGAAGTTGGGAGAGCTGCGGATATGTGTGGACTACCGGGCGCTCAACAACATCACGGTGAAGAAACCCTACCCTAGCTACTACGGGCACGCGTCTTCAGCAAACTGGACCTCAGGTCGGGGTATCACCAAATCCGCATTGCAGAGGAGGATGTGAAAAAAACCGCGTTCCGGATGCGTGATGGACGCTTTGAGTACCTTGTGATGCCTTTTGGGCAAACGAATGCTCCTGCTACGTTCATGGCACTAATGAACCAGCTGTTCCACCCCTACTTGGACCACTTTGTGGTCGTCTTTCTCGACGCCATCCTTGTCTACTCACGGACAATGGAGGAGTACCAAAAGCACCTGCGGAGATTGATGGAAGTGCTCAGAAAGGAGTGGTTGTTCGCCACGCTCAGCAAGTGTGAATTTTCCAAGCAAGAGGTGGAGTTCCTCAGCCACATTGTCAGTGGGAGGGGGATCTGCATGGACCCAAAGAAGGTGGAAGCAGTGAGGGAGTGGCCAAAGCCGGCGTGCGTGCGAGACATCTAGGTCTCCCTGGGTTTTACGAACAACTACTGGAGGTTTGTCTGGGGGCATGCAACAATGGGAGAACCCTTGATAGAATTTCTCAAGAAGGGGCGCCAATGGGAGTGGGGTGTGAAGGAGGGGCAAGGTTTTCATGAAATGAAGACTGCCATGTATGAGGCACTGGTGTTGGTACACCCAGACACGAGTAAGGAGTACGTGGTGGCGACGGATGCAAGCAACTATGTAATCGGCGGTGTGCTAATGCAGGACCAAGGGAAGGGGTTGCACCCCATTGCGTACTACTCCAAGAAGCTGAGAGGGGCTGAGCTCAACTACCCAATCCACAAGAAGGATATGCTCGCAGTGATCTAGGCCTTCAAGCAGCGGAGATGCTATGTCAGGGCTTGAGGATGTGTAGTACACACGGACCACTACGCACTCAACTACCTCAAGTCGTAGCCAAACCTGAGTCATTTTCATGCACGGTGGATGGAGCTACTTGAGGGCGGCTTTAACAATGAGATCTAGTACAAACAAGGGAGGATCAACCCGGCAGATCCGCTTTCTCATCGTCTGGACTTGGACTGCATGCGATCATGGTGCTGGCGGGATCCCCAATCATCCGCAGCCTGTTTGCACACAGGCATGCGGAGGACGAGGACTTTGCCGGGAGTACATTGAAGGGGTGTAAGTGCGATGGCCAGTATTGGCGGTGTAAGAAGGGGAACCGGATTGTGGTTCCATGGAGTGCGTCATTGCGACAGGCGTTGTTAGAGGAGGTACACGACTCGCACTACAGTAGTCATTTTGGCCACAACAAGACCTTCAAGACTCTTGCGCGCCAATATTGGTGGGCAACAATGGGAGCAGATTGCAAGGAGTACGTGAGCAGTTGTAACACGTGCCAAAGGATCAAGTCACGGAAGGCACGGGCACCAGGAGAGCTGCAGTCGCTACTGGTGCCAGAGCGCCCATGTACGAACATCTCACTGGAATTTGTGGGGGATTTTCCACGTGGCGCAACGGGCAACACCATGGTGCTTGTGGTGGTGGACCGGTTCAGCACACTTTATTCCATGTGCAGAAAGGTCACGACAGCGGAGACGGCACAACTCCTCTTGCAACACGTTATCAAAGTTCATCGGGTACCAAAGTGCATGGTCTCGGACCGTGACCCGCGCTTTACCTCCCAGTTTTGGGAGGAACTCTTAAAAAATCTGGGAACCCGTGTGGCTCCCATCGGCCTACGATCCCCAAATGAAAGGCCAAAGTGAGCACATAAATATGACCATGGAGCAGCTGCTGCAGTGGATCTTGGAGCCCGATGGTGAGGGATGGGAATGCAAGTTCCCGATGACTGAGTTTGACTACAAATCAGTTGTACATGCCTCTAAGGGGCGGTCTCCCTTTGAGGTAGTGTATGGGGTGCAGCCTGCATGTCCCTTAGACATAGCAACGGGATTGGACCTACTCGTTGTGCAGCAGTTTACAAGTGACTTCACGGAGGTATGGCGTAGCATACGAGATGCACTTCACAAGGCGCAGGAGCAGATGAAGCAGCAAGCGGACAAGCACCAGAAATCTGAGGAGTTCTTGGTGGGACAAAAGGTGTTGCTGAACTTGCGGAACCTACAGCTGGCGGTGGTGGGCAGTGACAAGCTCAAGCCTTGATGGATGGACCCATGTCCGGTCAAGGAGAAGCGGTCCGCGGTGAGCTACGAGTTGGAGCTGCCGGACCACTATGGGATCCATCTCATGTTCCATGCTTCTCTTCTCATGGCTTATAAGGAGCCGGATGCATAGTTTGCAACGCACGGATAGGCTCCTCCTCCACCAATCTTGGTGGAGGGTGACATGGAGTACGTGAAGGAGAAGGTTCTCGGGCACCGACGGTGCGGTAAGGGGTGGCAAAGCCTGGTGCAATTGCTCGACTATGGGCCTAAGCACAACTGCTAGATCCTCAAAGCCGATTTTCATAGGGGCGACACTGTCAACACGGTCCTCCGAGCGTACCAGGAGCGCATCATGACGGTGCGCCCTCAGAAGGGGGGGTGATGTTATGGGAGCCGCCGGTTGAGGCGGTGATTACATCATCATGCCAAGTTAAGATGCATGTTTTGGTGCTCCTATTTTTTTTAACATGAAAAACCATGTTAAATTGACCTAAGAACCGTGTCATTCAGTGCAAGAACAAGAAAGATACAGCCGTGCAAAGGTGGGAGATGCACCTCCAGAAAACNGACACTGTCAACACGGTCCTCCGAGCGTACCAGGAGCGCATCATGACGGTGCGCCCTCAGAAGGGGGGGTGATGTTATGGGAGCCGCCGGTTGAGGCGGTGATTACATCATCATGCCAAGTTAAGATGCATGTTTTGGTGCTCCTATTTTTTTTAACATGAAAAACCATGTTAAATTGACCTAAGAACCGTGTCATTCGGTGCAAGAACAAGAAAGATACAGCCGTGCAAAGGTGGGAGATGCACCTCCAAAAAACAGGAGACGTACCGGTACAACCTCGAGCACAGCGTAGCGACTTTCTCACCCACTGTAGCCAAAGCGCCCCTAGATCGATGCTTAGTCAACAAGGCAAGATTTGTTGGGGTCCATGGGCGCTTTGGATGGTGGCTGGAGGTGCATTTGCGAGCAAGGGTGCTTTGGGCGACCGTGATCCCCGCTGGCGGTGCTGCTAGTGGCAGGCACGCGTGGAGCACTCAAACGGCCATNAAAGATACAGCCGTGCAAAGGTGGGAGATGCACCTCCAGAAAACAGGAGACGTAGCGGTACAACCTCGAGCACAGCGTAGCGACTTTCTCACCCACTGTAGCCAAAGCGCCCCTAGATCGATGCTTAGTCAACAAGGCAAGATTTGTTGGGGTCCATGGGCGCTTTGGATGGTGGCTGGAGGTGCATTTGCGAGCAAGGGTGCTTTGGGCGACCGTGATCCCCGCTGGCGGTGCTGCTAGTGGCAGGCACGCGTGGAGCACTCAAACGGCCATAAGTCAGCCGTTTCTCCATGATTGAGGCATTCTTTGGTGCTTTGGGAAGCTCGCGGTGCGTAATATATTAAAATTATGTTATTTGTATGAGTACACTTTGGTAGAGGGCTTCTGAGCACCGAGGGGCTTTCGGCTGGCTCATGGTGGCCGGTACATAAGGAAGCCCTGGCCATGTTCTAGGATGCCAATCTTACCCAGAGACTTTGTACATTTCTTTGTACTCATCTTTCAAGTCTAAGGATTCATTCCTTAAACAAATCTCCTTGTTCTCCAAGCATTGCCTCGCACAGGTCCATTTGATCCTACAAGTCTTCCGTAGCGCACATTGGTGCAAACGCCGCCTGGAGAGTCGCACAGCGGGAACCTCGGTCACTAGGAACGGTTTTGCTGCTAGGAGAGGGTCGTGCGGCACCTCAAGGGTTGGCACACGCACCAAGGGGTCAAGGGTTGGGAGGATTATCCCAAGGGCTCGGCGTGTGACCGTCTCGCCAGGAGCCCCTCGGTTCACACTTGTGTCCACAGCTACCGTACTGGATCATGAATTCGCCGAGATGTTAGTTTGCTTTTTAGTGTTACAATAATTCACCTAGAATTGGGTCCTTTTTTGTTTTATGGGTGGTCGCCCAAGGCGCTAGACTGGGAAAGGTAGAGCACTTAAATTTGCCCACGGTCTCAACTTCCCCTTCAAGAAGAGGCTGAACAGTGACGTCGGGCGTCAAACATTCAGAGAAACGCATGTTTGGCGGCGGAGGGCTACAGCTTTGGCACCACACACGCTGACGTGGCACGTCAATCTGCGAGGGCAGGCCCTTGTTGCGACGACGTAAGAGTTGAACTGCTATGTTCGCGGTCTTTTTTCCTCAAGATGACTGAGGTACACCAGATTTTGCTGTCGCCAAAATTATCACCCTCATTCGCCCAAACGACACAGAATAATTTATCGAACGCATGGGTGAACTGGAAAAGATGTTTTTGGCAAATTCATGATCTAGTACGGTATCGGGACTCAAAGACCCTCAACATCCATCTGCTCCAACAACTCAACGCGAAAAAGGAGGAGCTTCAGAATTTATGTATGCACGAAGCAATGCTCAACAAGAAAAATGTTCAACTCTTGAGTGAACCTCAGATTCGACTGGCACTCCCTGAACCATTTGTTCCTACGAAATCAAAAGGACTGATAATCATGACGTGGCTGATGAGTTTTGAGGTGTACTTCACCACTCTTGGGGGTCAACAATAACCAAAAAAAATGAATTTGTGGCCTTGCTTTTGTGTGGCAGTGATTTAAGTTGGTGGCCCAATGTAAAGGCCATCCAATGGCAGTAGGAGACCGGCGGAGTTGCATCAACGATTCACACAACTACTCTCACATCGTCAACCGAAAGCGTACTGCCTCTCGGGCTGATGAATCCAGCGTGGCATAACTCTCTCACGCCACCAGAAACATGGAGCGACTTTGTGCGTACTTCACTCACCCGCTTTGGAAAACTCAACGAGAGGCCTGACACACGGCACAGATTCCATTGCCTACGTCAGCAATCTAGCATGGAAAAATATACGCAATGTTTCCACAAAATCATCACCAACAACGGCCTTGCCCCCGATGAACAATGTCTATAACAACGGCCTTAAACAAGATTTTTGGCAAGCCATCGCCATTTTTTACATCCATGGAAACCTTCAGCGAATGATCGCAGAAACTTTGCATCGACAACACCGACTACAATGCTTGGATGCAGGTAACCAACGGCTGGTGAACTGAAAGCCACAGTCCTTACTGTGGCGGAGGGAAATTGCAGTCGTTGGAAACCTCGTCCCCGATGGATATTGATGTCGTCAATCAACGCGATCAATGAATCTGCGGGACTTGCAGGAAGCCTGGCGGTATCTCGCGTGATTGCTGGAAAGGACATGAAAAACCAAAAGGGGGGAAGGAGCTGCAGAGAAAAAGTGAGGAGTCAGGAAACGGTAAAGGACAAGAGTAAACGGTGAAGCTACTATCCGGTCTGAAAATTCTGTGTTGACTGATCGCCCATCTAAGCGGCTCACGTCGCTACAGACAAGGGTACTTGAGATAACACTGTTAAAAAAAGGGTAGGAAGACGACCAACCAGTGATACTGCTACGAATACAACTGAGGGGTTGAAAAAGTCTATAAACACTAGCGGTACTACCGGAGGAGCTTCTCACGGTCTCATCAGTAACGACATGGTTTGGATGCTGGGTTTGCAGGCAAAACCAAGGGTGTTTGAAGGGTCGATGGACAACTGCAATTTTGTCTACATTGCAAACCACTCCGATTGGAAATCAAAGATGTGCATGACGTAATGGTGAAGAGGACTTGCCCAATGAGCAATCACAAAATCATCCTCGGGCAATGTTTCCTCTACTGGCACAATCCGTATGTGGAATGGAGAAGTGGTTTAGTCTACATCAACATTAATGGGGAAAAAAGATGCCTGCCTATGATCAAGCGACCCAGGACACAACTGCGGTTGTGGGAAGCAACAGAGGTGGAAGCAAGAGAGAAAATCGTGGTAGCAAAAAAGTACCAACCAATATCTTTGGATGTGGCCAAGAGATGTTTGTGACGTGGAGCTCAAGCGCGGCTAGTCCAAGTGGAGACTGAAGAAGCGGAATAAATCGCAGCTGTCAAGGCAACCACATCGGCCTCGACACATGTTAAACTTGCAGCCATACCAGAGGAGTTTGCAACGCTCATCAAGGATTTTGAAGGGGTTTTTCCCGGCGAACGGCCCCAAGAGCTACCTCCATGGCAGAACATTGATCATCAGATAGACCTAAAGCTGGCCAGCAAACTAACGGTGAAGGGAACCTATCAGATGAGCGATCATGAGGTGATTGAACTCAAGAAATAGCTTCATAAGATACTCGGTCAGGGTTCATTAGACCTTCCATGTCATCATACGCGACACCTATACTTGTCATGAAAAACAAAACCAGAGAGACGCGGATGTACGCGAACTACTAAGCATCAAATGAAATCACCATCCAAACCCACTACCCCCTTTTGCGAGCTGATGAACTTTTCAACCAACTCCTCGGGGCTCAATTTTTCAGCAAAATTGACTTATGCAATGACTATCACTAGATCCGTGTATCTGATAAGGACATCAAGAAGATAGTGTTTCACACCAAATACGGGCACTACGAGTTCACAGTCATGATGTTTGATCTCACCAATGTCCCCGCAACATTCATTACGGCGATGAACAATATCTTTCGCGCGTACCTCGAAGACTTTTTTGTCCAGTATCTTGATGACATGTTGGTGTACAGCCGCACCTTGATGGAAACATCCAAAGCTTTCTTGAGAATTTACAAAGAGGGAAATACTTTTGGAACTCTAAAAATGCAACCTCGGTCGCCGTTTGATCCAGTTTTGGGACAACATCATTAGTGGCGGACGGATCAACACGGACCCAGAAAAGATAGAGGCAATCGCTGATTGGCCAACGCCTACCAATGTTTGGGATATCTAGGTACTTTTGGGCTTCTGCAGCTACTACGTTAATTCGTAAAGGACTATGCACAAGTGTCGGCGCCTCTCTACGATCTCACTCGTAAAACCATCAAGTGGATTTGGGGAGACAACGAACAAGAAGCATTAAAATTTTTGAGAAACATTATATCCTCAGTGCCATCCTTGTGATTGGCATATCCAATAGTAGACTAAATCATGGCCACTGACATCCAATCAAACAATCAAAGCTATTCTCCTCCAAGACAAGGGCGGTGGAGAACAACTGGTCACGTACATGTTGCAAAAACTATGCGGGCCGGAACTCAACTTTGCGGTGTACAAAAAATGAATGCTCGTAATTGTGTATGCATTCAAGCCATGGCGGTGCTACTTGGAATGCAGGTGATGGATCGTCCGCAATGACCATCACACCCTGAAACATCTCAAGACTCGACCAAATCTGAGCCGTCCACAAACTTGATGGATGTACTTCCTGAAGTCTAGGACATTTAGTATCGACTTTTGCTGCTCGTCGAGTGAAACCTCCAGCTTGGAAGGCTATTTGTGAAGAGTTACAAGAAGTTCAGCGGGTATGACAAGACCAAGTTCTGATTCAACCACCCCTACCGGCGATGGTGATTCACTCGCCAGGCCGTCGGTCCACCAATTGAGGAGCTGTGAAGGATGCTACTGGAGGGATGCCGCGATACCGGTCCAAGTGGGCACTTCGGCAAGGATAACATGCTCAAGAAACTAGCAAAATACTACTAGTGGGACAAGATGCACATTGCCATGTCGGCATTCTAAAGATCGTGCGACATGTGTCAGAGAAAATAATCTCGTTGTACGAGTCCACCATGTCTACTCCAACCACTACCAATCCCGACGGAACCGTGGGTCAACATCAGCATGGACTTCGTGATGGGACTGCCTACAGCTCCCGAGGGATACGATGCCATCCTTGTGGTGGGGGACAGATTTTCTATAAAGTCAGTTTTTGTCCCGACAACGACCACTATCACCATAGAAGGAACAGTCCGGCTGTTTCTAAGCGATACCTTGCGGCTGCAGGATGTGCCACATACCATCATGAGCGACAAAGACAATCGCTTCACTAGTCATTTTTGGCGCAAATTGATGACGCGTTACGGCAGTTGGATCCAGCTATCAAAGGTATTCCATCATCAAACCAACGGGAAAATGAAGTGGACCAATCAGATGCTCGAACTGCTTCTCCGCTATTCATGCAAGCTCCACGGCACCAATTAGGCAGCTAGACTGCTGACCGCCGAACTTGCATACATCTCTGCCACTTCCACTGGAACAGGTGAAATTCCTTTCAAAGTGATGTACGGCAAACTTCCCACCACAGTAGTAGGACTGCAGAATCAGAGCAACATTCCCGTCGACATCCACTGCAGGATTTTTTGGGCTCATCAGGATTTTTACATCATTTGGCCAACTGCCCCAACCTCCTGTGTTCCGTTCCATAAGGTTTTCACTACTTTGACCTCTTTCTAGAATTGTCGAAAGAATTTTCGAGAACTATATCGATGTTTCGATATTACTTGGTCAACTTCACGATAACTCTGGACCTTTATGAAGTCGTACCTCGATATCCTCAAAGCCCCACGACCTCTTTTTGGAGATTTTGGAAGCAGCCATTCATGGCGCAACCTCGCATGCATCGCTCGGCTCGAGCGCCGAGGACCCGACATGTGTCTCATTCTCATTCTCGGCATTGTATATATGTGCCCAACTCTCTCGACACTTGTCATTGAGGTACACCTACTGCTTAATACGAGATATCCATTTGTGGAAAATCTGCAAAATGTCTTCTTCTCCGCACCTCATCCCTGTGAGCTAGCTACGTTTTGCTTGGCGTAACAGTATGGAGACACACTATGTTTATGCATAATAAAGCTTAAAAAGGGGAGCTGACTAAGGGGAGCTGACTAGGCCTCAGGGTGTGTTTCTAAATTGCTCGCATTCTAGCTTGGCCATTGTAAGGTTGGCCCCATTCTCATGTTTTGAACTAGGAAGCTCCCATTTTTTTTAACAAAAGACTAGGTCACAAACACTTTTGTCTGGTTTATCCTCAAGTACCCGGTTTTGAAGTTTTATTCCTCATGCTGCATGCACGCAACTATGACCTTCTTGTGTCATCATCTTCACCTAACAATACTAAACCCTACATGGAGGGGCCTCGATTCTGTGCCTATGTGGTTTGTAAGCAGTTTGTGTGGAGGTTGAAAACAATTATGTCCCTTACGCAAAAAAAAAAAAACAAAAAAACTCCGGACGTGGGCTTTTTTTCATTACATTCATAGCCCACTGCACCTCGACCATAGGATTTTTAGGCATCAGGTCGAGGGTATTTTGGCCAAGTGTTCCAACATCCAATGCCCTTTTCTTTAAGACTTTGACAAGTTCAAGCACTTTCCATGAAGGTCAACAAGACTATTGCAAATCTTATCAATGTTTCCCTATCAGTGTTCGATTGACTTCCCCATGACACTGTGATTCTATGTAAGTGTGCCTTTATGTTCTTGAAACCCTCTGAATTCTTGGGGGAGTTTCATGAAGCAACCAATCTTGATGCGATGTTGCATGCGTTGCTCGACTCAACTGCCCAAGATCACAATGCCTCATTCTGTTTTCCGCTATTTTATGTATGCGCTCAACAGTTCTGACACTTCTCATCAAAGCACAATTATGGAAGATTGAAAGTTCATTTTTCCCAAGTCCTCAAATGGTCTTCATCTGCACATCGCATCCTTGTGAACCATCCATGTTTCACTTGGCGAAACACTTAGTATGCAAGTGTATTGGTGCTCAAGGGAAAACCAACACATTTCTCACAAGGCAACAACTTTGCACAAGTATTCATCGCATCTCCACTATCTAGAAGAAATGAAGACCTCGCAACAGTAACGGTGAATAAAGCAAGCGCACGTGGCAAGAATTTACCAATCAACGGCAAAGACTGTCGCAATGGAGGATCAGCAACACACTTTCTGAGACACTCTACGTAAAGTAGGCAGCAATGGCAGGCCTCACTGTGATTTTTGCAACTCCAAGGATTGCGGTGGACAATTCGGTGATGAGGTCCTTGGGCTCAGAATACTGTTCGCCTCTCTCGTTGCCTGTCAAGGCAACACTTTGCATGATGGGAGGCATTGTCCAAAAAGCCCCTATCATTGGAGACTTGCAACAGAAATTCTTGGGGCTCAAAAGCCTCAATAACCAAAAATTCCAACAACAAAATGCAGCTATGGAGGAGGCTTAGCATGCGTGCTCTCAAATAAATAACACTCACCGAGAGGAATAATCAGCTCTCGACTAAACTCTAAATCTAGCCAGCAATTCACAAACTGTTTGATTCTACAAACTCAAATGGACCGACGGTTTGGATGTGGATGACAAGTTTGGAAGTACATTTCACTGGTTGTGTTGGACTTGGAGGAAGCTTGGTCACATCCCGCGTGAATGTCAAGATGGCAGGAGAAGCCCAAGAAGGATGGGGGATTCATATAGAAGAAAAGAAGAGTCAGGAAATGCCGATGGGCATGAGTAGATGGCAAGACTCCTGTTCACTTGGAAGAATCTATGCCGACCAATTTCCATCTGAACGGCTCACAACACTGAGATCCTAAGTTCTGAACAGGGTTATGAGGATGACCAACAGGTGATACTACTACAAGTACAACCGAGGAATTGTGAAGGTCGCAAAACGGTACCAGTATTACTGGATGGAGGAGCTTCTCACTATTTTGTAAGCAACATGGTTCTGAAACTAGGTTTTTACACCAAACCAGGAATGTTTGAAGCCAAAACTGTTGATGGGCGACTGCAGATCCGTCGATTGTGTGGACCATTCTGAGTGCAAATCAAAGGTCTGCTCTATGTACTGGCCTGGAGGTCTTTTCCAATGAACGACTCAAAAACAATCCTCAGGCAAGATTTCCTATACCAGCACAATCCGCAAGTAGATTAGAGTAGTGGCATAATCTGTATCAGCATTCATGGCATGAATCACCATGTGCATCTGATTGAGCAACAAACAATGCAGCACCGACTGGGGGAAGCATTCGAGGAAGAAGAAGCAGAAGAAGTTATAGCAATCGCAAAATGATGCACACATCCAATATCACTGGATGTGGCTGATTTTATGTGCAAGGTAGAGTACAAGCCTGGCTGATCCATGTGGAATGAGGGGAAGCAAAAGAGGTCCCAATAGCGCACGTGACAACATTAGACTCATTGGCCTTGACACCTTACAAGTTCTGAGCTATTCTAGAGGAGTTGAAATTGCTTTTCAAGGAGTTTTAAGGAGTTTTTCTAATGAACTACCTTGAAAGCTACCTCTGTAATGAAGCATCTACCATCAGATAAACCTGAAGATGGGTAGTAAACCAATGATGAAGGAGAAGTTGTTAGATGAGCGACCACAAACTGACCGAGGTGAAAAAGCGGCTGGACAAGATGCTCGCTCTGGGATACAGTAGGCCATCAACCTCACCATACATTTCATTCATGGTTTTTTTCTCAACAGAAAGTGGCAAGATGTTTATGTGCATGGACTACAGGGTGTTGAACGACATCAAGAACCGCTACTCGCTTCTGCGAGCAGACTAATTTCTAGACCAACACCGCGGGACGAGAATTGTTACCAAAGTCAACCTATGCATCGGCTATCATCAAATCCTTGTATCTGATAAGTACACCAAGAAGACGGCATTATACACCAGACAGGGGTACTTTGAGTTCACCTTCATGTTGTTTGGACTCACAAGCGAACCTACAATACTTCTGGTGAAAATGGACCGATTTTTTTCTTTGGTAACTCAGTAACATTGTCGTTGTGTATCTTGATGACATCCTAGAGTACAGCCTCACCCTAGAGGAGCACAATGGACATCTCCAAAAATCAGTCTAGATTGTACAAAATGAGAAATGTTACAAGAAAAATCTCAAAAAGCGACTTCAGTTTCCGTTTGCTTGAGTTTTTGGACCACATCATCATGGATCCAAAGAAAGTATAGGCAGTTGTTGAATGGCTGGCATCCACCAACATCAAGGATGTACAAGACGCGTTGGTCCATCTGCAAATTTGCAAGAGTGCGTCATCAACATGGCCAAGGGAGGAAGCGCTAATCTGGAGCTCTGGCACCGACGGTTGGGGCATTCGGCTCCCGCAACCGTTAAGGAGATGGCAAAGCGCGACATGGTGCACGTCCTCATCATCAACGCTGCAACAGACGCGGCAGCAAATGCAGTAGCGCACAAAAAGTGCAAACCTTGAATTTTGGGCAAGGTGCGGTGCAAGCCGTTCAACAAGAACGAGGCTCGCGAAAAGGACCTACTAGAGGTCATGCACAGCGAAGTGTGTGGACCATTCAAAATACCGTCAAACAGCGGCTTGAGATACTTCGTCACCTTCATCGATGACTGCAGCATGAAGCTCTACATGTACTTCATGAAGCGGAAAGGCGAGGTCGTGGACCAGCTGAAGGGGTACGTCGCAGCGGTGGAGAGGCAGACAAGCCGAAAGGTCAGAGCTCTACGCAACAACAATGGCGGAGAGTACGTGGGCTGGACAGGGTGAATGAAGCAACAGGGCATCAAGTGGGAACCCACTACGCCGTACTCACCACAGTCCAACGGAGTGGCAGAGCGGGCAAACTAGACGCTGCTCAACATGGTGCGGACCATGCTCGTGGATGCGAGGTTGCCGCAAGGGTTTTGGACGTGGCGTACCTTAAGGTGTTTGGGTGCAAGGCGCACACGATGGTGCAGGCGGAGCAGCAACGCGACAGCAAGCTGGAACCACGGACGAAGCCGTATTTGTTCCTCGGCTACGAGAGCGTGCAAAAGGTGTACTGGCTCTCAGACCCGTGCACGCAAGGGATCGTCCCCAGCCGTGACGTCGAGTTTGACGAACAACAGAGCTTCAACAGTAGAAGAAAGTACCATTTGGAGATTTTTCTCCGAAAGGTCTGCCGAGGCGTCTGGTGGATAATCCACCAAATCCAGTACTGCAGTTTGTTATTGAGGGACTTTGCCAAAATCCTGGCTCGGCGTCCAAAACTCAGTAATATGTTTTGTTACTCGGGGACTTCGTCAATGTTATGACTGCAGGTTCGCGGATAGGTTTCGAACCTCGTCACACCCCATCACCAAACTCAACCCAAAAGTGGGGAAGGTGTGTGGAAACAGTGCAGGGGACCCCTACACCACGTGCAATGAGATCTGCACCTTGGGAAAGACGCTTTGCACGTGAAGGAAGGCACCACGGCGTGTGGCGGCGTCAGGCTTCTGTGGTGGGTGAGACCTGCACTCTGACAAGCGTAACTTGGGCTACGCTTGGCCGAATTGCGTGTGGTTTGGTGCGTTGGAAATCTCATAATTGGCCCAATAAATGTTGTGATCATGTCCATGCTAAACAACTAACGTGAAACACCGTTATTCCCTTCACAAAATGACGGTCTCTAAATCCCTGCTCACATAGCGTGAGGCGACCAAAAAGCTCACGCTCAGTCTCAGATCCGCCCAAAACAGAAGACGTGAAGCACCAAGATGATCACATGTGCATCGAGGTGCAATATTTGAGATTAAACACATCTATGACTTCCAGAAGAATCAAACTTTCTACATCTCAAATTAAATCGCAGGCACTTGAAATGAGATCTATATTCTCTGGAAAAAACTGGAGACAAGACTCAGATTTGGAGCAGCACAAACATTTTGAGATGATATCGATCTTACCACGTCCCTTCTCGAGCTCGTGCCAACACACATCTGACCTAGAGAAGTTTCCTGCCACATGTGAAGCAATGGAAAGAAGTTTCTGTACCAGAAGCTACACTCAAAGCTTGCTTATTGGATCCTAGGTAGTCCATGAAGATTTCCAACATCACCTAGAATTCTGGCGTCCAGTCCTGCGACATCACTATTCCAACCATTATCCGGCAAAAACTTATCAAAGAGAAGATGATTTGTTTTCCAATGACACAAGTGCATTATGTCCCAATGAGTCTGTGTGACTATTGTGGTTGTGTGTGTCGTTTACGGCTTACAGTGACCCCTCGGCTCCATTCATGTGCAGACCCCTGACATGACTACAATGGCAGAAGACCGGTAGCCGGACAGTCGCTCAGAAGACTTTATTTAGATTATTTAGGTTATCTTTATCTTATTTAGATTTGTGCTGTGGGACAGCACATAGGCTTGCAGCCTATCAGGACGTAGCTCTCGTTGATGCAGCTGTTCTGGTTCAGATGACTCGTAGTTCTGACGTGCCTGCTGAGAGTTATGCCCAAAACCGTGTTTTTGCCACTGTTTTGTCCTGCTAGAAAATGCTCGCCCTTGTGCGCCGCATGTGTGTGCACCCACTAGGTCAGAGACACTAATTAGGTTGTCTAGGCCTCAGTTGTCATCTCTCTCTGCACAATTTTGTATTTGCAGCTTATGACACTTTGTCTATGTCCCTAGCCAACCCCTTGCTGTTCTCACCTCCACCAGTGTGTGCTACTAAGATAGCTGACCGGCTTGTGCTGCCACGCCAACGACAGCAGTGCTAGGAAGCTGTCTTTCATGGTATAAGAGCAGCTAGCCAGTGCTTGCACAACTGCGTAGCAGAGGCGCAGCAACCGCAGTAGCAGTGAGCGACCGCATCCGTTGCCTTGAGTAGCAGTAGCAGCACCACCCACTGTCTTGTCGAGAGGTCCTGGGAGGACCCACCACAACTCTGACCGTTTTCTTAAAAACTCCGTGGCAGATCAGCGGTGTTCCGCGGATCCGCGGCGTTCCGCCGCGGCAGCTCCGCGGCGGTTTTGGAACACGCCAGCGGTGATCCACGTTGCGTGTGCGGTGCCTGCTGCCTGCAGCGTCTGTGTGCTCTGTACAGTGTTAGTGTCTGAATGCGCACGGACGTGTTTCGCCCTCTGGTCATGGGGGAGTGTTGTTGTGTGTGTCGTACACAGTTTACAGTGACCCCTCGGCTCATGTCCATTCACGTGCAGATCCCTGACATGACTACGGTAGCAGAAGACCGGCGGCCGGACGAACGCCCAGAAGACTTTATTCTTATTTAGATTCGTGCTGTGGGACAGCACATAGGCTTGCAGCCTATGAGGACATAGCTCTTGTTCATGCGGCTGTTCTGGTTCAGACGGCTTGTCGTTCTGACGTGTCTACAGGGAGTTATGCCCAAAACTGTGTTTTTGCCACCGTTTTGTCCTTCTAGAAAATGCGCGCCCTTGTGCGCCGTGTGTGTGTGCACCCACTAGGTCAGAGACACTATTTAGGTTGTCTAGGCCTCAGTTTTCATCTCTCTATGCACAACTCCGTGTTTGCAGCTTATGACACTTTGTCTGTGTCCCTAGCCAACCCCTTGCTGCTCTCACCTCCACTTGTGTGGGCTAGTGAGTTAGTTGGCCGGCTTGTGCTGCCACGCCACCGACAGCAGTGCTAGGAAGCTATGTTTCAACTACAACATTCATTGGAAGGAGATGAAATATGTTGCATGTGATAGAGATCTGTTTAGTTGATCTTCTTTCGTGATTTTTTCTGAACCCAAGAACCACAATACATGCTTTTTTTTTCATGAATGCATGATGTTTCTCTTAACATAAGAATGCACAAGTGTCTCTGAGCTCATTTGTGGTGATGAAAATCCTGACTCTTGCTACGAGATTGAGATGAACATGAGATTTCAATGTCCGGTGTACTTTGAAGTTAAGATCTTCTAGGTCTCAAATATTGCGATTGATGATTGCACGTATACATGTGCATAGAAGCATACATATGTATACATGTACACATCTACGTAAACTTACATATAACAAACATTAAGAAAAAGAAAAAATACACATAGAATTTTCTTCTATCAAATTTTCTGCCAAAGAACATTGTATAGTCCAAGTGACACATTGCTCGTCCTCTCTCTCACTCACCCCCTCCCCTCGTCTGTCTAGCCTCAACGGGCGAGGAGGGGAGGGTGAAGGCGAGGGTGCGGGGCCGCCAGCCTCGCTCGCTGGCCCCTCGGCCACCGATCGAGCACCCAACTCTGTCAGCGATTGGGGTTGGCCGGCAGGTGGCCGGCTGGTCACCTGACCGGCAGCCGACCACCTAGCCGGCCGGCTGCCAACTGGCCGGTGGCCAGGATGTGTCTGGCCACCAGCTAGCCCTCGCTGGCAAGGGATGGCCGCAAGCTAGCTCTTGCTGGTCGTGAGGGCGAGGAGGGTCGAACCGGCCCTTCTTGCTACAACTTGACTTCTCACACAAGACACGTACAAAAGACATTGACGAAAGAAATCGACGACATCGTCAATATCACCAACATCGGCATTTGCTTTTATCGTGCGTCCGTCCCCTTCCTCGTTCGCACCCTCAGGTCCGGACGAGGGGATGGACGGGTGCGCAAATTTGTTTCACCCCCCTCGCAACATCCCATTTGGATGGTGGTGAGGGCTATATCATTTGTGCAATGTTGACACACCGTCCATATGGCGTCCATATAGTTCAAACGGAATAGAAAAGACATTCATATCAAAATAGGGACGGATTCTTCTTTCATTTGTTGTCTTAAACACAATTTTTTCTTCTGAAAACTCACGTGAATAGTGAAGAGGATACATTACAAAGTCTACATTACCTTTGCTAATGTCATTCATTCACACTCATGCCCCGTTCCACGCCGAACTACATGAACACTTTCATTCTCTCGATTTGTTTTAGATATTCATACACGATGTATGATGTTTTACCGACTGAGGGATCGTATGATTGGACGTCTTCAAAATATTCTCATGTTTGTAAAATCAATAGCGTTTGTAAGTTAGTAGAAAAAACGGGCTTCTCATGAAAAATTTGGCACACAATTTTATGAACAAGCACCAAGAGAAACAGTCCATGAGCTAGCTGAAAACGGAACAACATGCTTGACGCATTTTGTAGTATCTACTAGGGGAAAAACATGTAGTTGGTTGTGCTCAAGATGAAGTTTAGTGAGTCCAACATACCTAGAAGGTATGAGAGAATTGCCACAATTCATTTTGCGCACAACCATTATAGGCATAATGACATACGACCAAAGGGACCCACCCTCCTGCCCCCTCGCCGATATTGACCAATGTCGCCGATATCGGCCATCGACGGCGGACATCGGCGACTCTTTGTCAATGTTAACAAAGTAGGTGAAGAAGTGTCTCCAACAAAATCAAACCCTCGAATTCCGAAGTGATTAAGTCGAAAGTAGTAATAACAAAATGAGATTGAGATAAGATAGGGGTAGAGACAGAAGGGGAATGAGAGAGAGAGAGAGAGAGAGAGAGGCACAAACGAAGAATGTGAAAAAAATGAGGGAAATAAATTCCTACCTTGTGCATTGTTTTATTTCTAATACGGAACCTAATTCAAGTCTCTTTTTCAGGCGAGATGCAAGAGTCACTTGTTGAGGTTTCATTTTCATCTTGCCGTCTTCCTTGGTGGAGCGTTGTAGTGGGTATGTGAATCATGAAAGTTTTGGTAGTAATCAAGTTTTCCTCGGTGGAAATCTGGAGTATTAGTCTTAACTTTGGCGTCTTCTGGACGTTGGAAATGTGTTTCTGCCAAAGGGGCATCACATTCGTTTGGTGCGAATTTTGAGTTTAATGTATATTAGTTGCGGAAACGGTGGGTATGAGGCAAAAGTACCCCACAGACGGCGTCGGCAGCGGACCACTAGGCAGACAGGCAGACAGACAGCGAAAGCAGCGCACCTGCGTGGACTGCAGGTCAGGGCCCCATCTTCTGCAGCGGACACAATGGATGCGCGCAAGCAGCCAGTCTGCGGCGGAGGCAACGGCAACATCAGCAGCAGCAGCGGCAGGCCTGCAGAGCAGAGCTTAACCTGAAATGAAGCAACGGTTTGGCTGGTCAAATCAGGTCGTGCGTGAGCAGCGGCAGAAGCAGCAGCAGCAGCAGCAGCAGCGGCGGAGTTGGCGGCGGCAGCGGCAGCAGCAGCTGCAGTAACAGCGGCGGCGGTGTTGGCGGCGGCGGCTGCGGCTCCATCAGCAGCAGCGGCAGCAGTAGTGGCAACAACAGCGCCAGTAGCGGCGACAGCGGCAGTAGCAGCAGCAGCAGCAGCAGCAGCAGCAGCNGCAGCGTAGATGGCAATATCGGCAGGACCTCTGGCGCCACCAGCGATGGCACGAGGATGGTCAGCGGCAGTGGCAACGCCGGGGTCAGCAACTGCAGCATTAGCATCAGCAGCGGCGGTGGCGGTGGCAGTGGCGGTGATGACGGCGGCGGAAAGGCCTCTCTTCAAACACATCCGAAAGCAAGTGCGGTCGACGGAGGAGGTGCAGGAGGAGGAAAAGAGGTAGGAAGAATGGGAGCAAGGGGGGAAGAAACGAGAGGCGAGGGAGGTGAGGGATCAAGTTCAGCACAGCTCGCTTCTGCACGAAGATGCAACGAGGCAGATGTAGAAGAGGGGCTGTTAGAGTCAGGAAGCAGCGAAAGCGAGGGAGAATTGAGCGGAGGTGGAGCAGAGCTGGGACTTGGGGGAGGTGAGCCAACACCCTCACTGACGTCATGGGAGGGAGGAGGTGGGGGAGGAGGAGGAACGGGGGATGCGATGTCGACTCCGGCACGCCGGCGTTTTGCAGGAGTTGAGCATGGTGTTGGCGGTTCAGTGTCTACACCGCCGCCGTCCAACGCCGGAGGCGGCGGCGGATTCTGGACCACACCTCAACCCAAGGCAGGGGATGGGTTCCGAACCACCCCTCTGCTCAAAACAGGCGGTACATCTCGGACAACTCCGCCGCATAAGGGCGGCACTGGGATTCCTCGGATGTCTCCTCACAAGGCCGGCGGTGGCTTGAAGAGACTCCGCCACTTCCTTCTTGGTTTGAGAGGCGGTGTACTTGTCTTCGCGGGCATCGCTTGCTGCCTTCTCCTCGCGGTCCTGTTCCTGTGGCTGCACTCGCAGGGGCTGGATGTCGCTGACGTGGCACTCGCTGATGTGGATGCAATTGCCAGGGTGGCGAGCCAGGGTGGCCACAGCCAGGTGCCCATCCCACCCTTTGTCCATATTCCCCCTCCTTTGCATCTCCCCCCCCCACCTCCCCCACCCCCCCTCCACTCCTCCCTCCTCCCCACTTCCCATCCCCGTACCCTCGCCCTCCCCAACCACCCTAGCTGTTGTGGAACCCTTTGCTTCTCCCTGATGCTACTGCTCGGGGCACTTCGAAAGTAGGCACCTCGACCTCCCGTTATGTGTCTGTGTGCGTGACGATGCCCAATATGTGTGCGTGTGTGTGACGACAATGCCCAAGATGTGTGTGTACGTTTGCGAACGTTGTCAAGAGGCTTGCGGTGTGAGCGCCCGACGGACGGTCCGTCCCTCCGACGGTTTTATGTCCACTCCAACACACTGCTCGATATGCATTTCGTCCGCTTAAGAAAGGTTTGTTACACACTATTTTCCAGCATGATTGTAAAACGAGCAGTTCTGGACATCGCACTTGCTCGCAAGCAGTCTTTTCTGCAAGAGTGCTGCACAGTTGTTTGTTCA
>SZWC01013811.1:47570-70509 GCA_023375785.1 Penium margaritaceum
CTCACACACACACACACACACACACACACACATACACACACACATACACACGACAGTATGGCAAGTGTTGAACCATCCGAGACCATCAAGGGCAAGATGATAACGGTCTCACCACACATCCGGGACAGATTCCAAGTGCTGGTGGCCGTTGCCATGAGCACGGTAGCCAAGCTAGCAGCAAACATGTCGTGGAAGGCAATCAGCACTGAACTTGGTGAAACTAAGGAGTATACAAAACCCAAAATAGTGTTCAAAGTGCACGTCGACTTGAACGTGGACGATTTAAAAGCCACAAAGGCACATGTATGGAGGACCACCCAAGAACGGACCATGATGAAGAGCACGATGATGACGCCGTCAATGAGGATCATGACCATTGTCATCTTCATTATGTGATCCTGAGCAGATCTATCAAACAGGATAGAGCAGTTGCCAGGTCAGAAGAAGCTTATGATAGCAACAATGTTGCCGACATGAGCACGGGCATCAGAAGAAGCCACACAAGGAATCCTTATGAGAACAAGTTAGATGATTCCACGACAAAGGCCATTTTCTCCATTCACAAGAAGCTTGTGAAGTGGCCTCCAAGGTGGCAAGACCCCCCATCATATGACGTGGATTAGATGTGGCATTTCTACGTCCTCCCAAGCACCGTGGTGGACAATGACTTCCTTCGAAAGGTGGGACTCATCGTAGGCATGTACGCAAACCATACCGGCCTCTAGTGGGTAAAGGGATAGAGAGATTGCAAGGCTATTGAGCCTCTACCCAAGGTTCTAACAACATCGGAGCTTTAATTGACATCATGCTTGCTCACCTCCAGCAAAGAATCATGGGCTTTGGCCATAATTGCTAGTTCCAATATATGGCTGCGCACAAGGCAATACACTGATGTGATGACCTTGACAAGGCGTTATAGAGTGTGACCCACATGTGGGTACAACAGAAACCATTTTGCGCCATAGGTGTTGATGTCACTGCCAGTGGCAGCGAGGACCTGTCAACCTCACTAAACCTTGTGGCAAGTCATGGACACTTCCTATGCCCATAGAATGGAGAAATTACAAAGTGTGTGAAGCTAACCAATTGGATGAACCACATGGAGCACTTTCTTTGTATCAACATGGCTCCACTCAGCCAGTGGTGTGGTGATCTTGCAATGACGCAACTTGAAGATAAGCATTTCAAGTACATGTTCAAGGAGTGGGACGATCAGTGGCCTCATCCGGAGTGGGAGCCCATGCCATGGAAGGCCTGTTACACCATCGTGCATATGTAGTGGGCTAAGGTGAGGAGATACATCAAGCCTTCAACAAGCTCAAGGCTCAAGCTATTGGATAGCTCGCTCAGGTTAAACTTGAGTGAGTTCACCATCCTCATGGAGGAAGCCAAAGTACTTGGCGTGATGGTCTTACCAGTGAAAAGGTATAAGACAAGACCACCACTACAAGAAACAGCCGGGATTGCACAAGCTGGAAGGTGTTGCATGACTACATGAGAGGATTACATTTGATGAACCTGAAGTACTACTCAGACGCACCTGAACGCACGTGCGGACCAAGTTTACCAATTCATGGATGGTGTGGATCCCGGGGGGACAGCCAAAAAGCATGGTGGGTAAGAACAAGCAGCCTCTGAACATCCCATTTAAGAAGACTAGCATGTAGATTGTGCACAACCACAAGCATGACCATGAAAATGATGAGCTACAAGTAGCGCCTGAGCATCAAAACATGGCCTTCCACAAGGGATCATGCCACAACTGAATGCACCTTAGCCACTTGAGGATTCAATGTCATAAGACTGCTGGTGGTGGACAAGATATGGTAGCATTGGCTGTAGCTTTGGCACCATGTGAAGATATCGCAGCGAGTGGCCATGGACAGGGCTATGCACAAGGTCATTGCCACGTCAATGGGCCTTGCTATGGGAATGGACAAGGTTGCGGTGTGGGTCGTCCCCACCCTGGAGTGACGTCAGTGAGGACCAATAAATGGGAGAACTAGATCAGGAGTGTAATCATATTCTTAGACAAGGATGTAAGGCAAAATTGATTTTTTTATGCGAGTTCAAACTTCTAAAATTTTCTCTCCTCTCTTATTGAACCATGCTCCACAGTTGATAATTGAAATTACCCTCTAAACATTGGATTCCCGGATGAGATGCATGATCACACTTGCTAATTGGTAGAAACAAAGACCACTTTGCAAGATTTGTGAGATGCACTACTTGAAGAAAAATCCCTCAAGGTGATGAGGACAATCATGTTTCTGGTACATTTGGTTGACGATTTTTACATAGCCAAATTCAATGACCATAAATTACCATAGAATTTCACACGCAACCACAATATTTGGACACAAGTGCATGCAACGTGGGAGCTATAGTGTGTATCGTACCAATACACTTTTACCACAAACTCGGGTTGCCTTCATCAAGCCTTTTCACTCGGAGGAGTGAAGGCAATATGAAGATAGAGTTAAAAGGAAACCTAGCTGATGCTCATGCGCAAACATTGGCTGATATTGGAAGGGAAGACTCCCCTACTGGAGGAGAAGCCTCCATTTCACCTAATAGGTGGATTTAAAGTACAAGTCATCAGATGGTTCAGTTGTCATCGGTGACAACGGTACGATGTCCTCTGTCCGATAGAAAGGTAAGATGCCAACCACCAAACAAACCACTGCCGTATGAAAGGGTTGACCAAGCCAAGTATGTTTCCGTGTAGTGCGTCAACTGCTTTGTGAACACAAAGGATCGTGGTTATTGTATGTGTGTACACATCAGGCCTTGCACAAGCTGACGGTGAAAATTTGATTCTCCTTACTACCGATTGAGGGCATGCTTGGTAAAATCCAAGGAGAAAATATATTTCTCATCCTTGGATTTGACTTAGGGGTACCATCAAATCCACATCTTACAAGACGATGTACTCAAAATAGCATTTTGGAACCACTTAGGAAGATTTTTTTAATTTTTTTTTGGATTTTGTATTTTACATCATCGAACGTCCTGTCAAACTTACAAGCAAAAATAAATTGGAAGTTTGTGAAGAAAATCGGAAAGTCTATCTTGGATTATGTGGATGACATGTTGGTTTATCCATATCAATGGAAGAGTACATAGAATATTTGTGCGATAATCTGGGAGCAAACGTTCTGTAGAAACGTGAGTATGTAGATGTTTGCACAAGTAGAGCTCAAATAACTTGTGATATAGCTGGCAAGGATGGTATTTGTGTTGACCCCCAAAAAACTCAAGCCGGTAATGCACAAAAAAAGCTGATCAGATTAGGTCTTTCCTCTTCCTTGAAAAAGTTTCAATGAAAGGCAATTTGACCTTGGTAGCTTTGCTAATTAGGCTTGCATAAAATGACGTGTATTATAAATGGAAAACTGACCACAAGAACACTTTTCTCAAATTGGAATAATTTATCTCCACGGAGTCCATCTTCTGTACCTATCGCAACCATGGATGTGCAATGTGATGCGTCTGTAGTAGGAATCATAGAACTCCTCATGTAGAAAATTTATCCAGTTGCATACGAGAGCCGTAAGCTCATCACTATTGAGACGTGGTACACGAATGGTGATCAATAGCTTTTTGTGGTACATGATTTTTGGATGTGGCACTGTTACCTCGAGGGCATTAAGGGGGGTGTCTCAGTTCTGACCAACCACAACTAGTTGCTGTTTTTTTTCAAACGTAACTGAACCTCTCATGGCAATAGGTGCATTGGAGTGAATTCCTGAACCAATTATTGTTCATGTGGGAGCATCAATCAGGACAAATCAATGTGGCCGATCCACTGAGAAAACATCTTTTTGAAATTAGAATAGCCATTGAGGTCACTGGGTGTTTCATAGCTGTTGAAGTAGCTACAATGCAAGCACTAGTCCCCCCACACATTTGTAGTAACTCGCTAGATAGATTATTCATTAGAAAGATTCTGTGATCAAGATTTGGAAAGGATACTATGTGGACTGTTAGTTTCAAGACCAGGAAGTCATGAACAAGTACAGATTGGTGGAAGCTATAAGGATTTATTGGCATGGAGAACAAGTCATTATACTAGAATGGGAGACCTTTGAACAGAGGTTATATCTTGTTTCCACAACCCGCTGGTGGCAAGTCACGTGGGACCACAAAATATGGGAGAGGCACTATTGGTGGCCAAGATGGAATGTCAATGCCTGTAACTATTGCATGACGAGTCATGGTTAATCATCCCTGATTTGTACACTGTGTAATCAATGTACAGTAGACTTGGAGTATCTTAACTTCCTAGAAGTTTACTTCCGTGAATGCACTTGTTACATCACCAGTTTGTTTGTGATACAAGACATGCTACGTTTCGATAGAATATTCATTTCATAGTGTTAGATCAGAAATAAGAAAATCAGCTGACATTCAAATGTATGTTACAATGCTTAGCGTACCCATTTCGTCATTAGTTAGTTGTATGTGGGTATATCTGTCAGACATAAACTTTGTATTCAACGTCTTAGCCGAGAAAACATTACTGTTTTTACATAACAGGACATCTCGTAACTTTATTACATGGTCTAGAAGACACGTGCACTTCGTTCGCTCGAGTTCGATGGTGCCCCCCCCCCTCCCCCCGCGAGTGTATTGGGGGACTGTATCGGGGAGTGTATCGTGGATAGGAACCAAATAATGCACAATTGTATTCAATTGGCTACCTTTGAGATACACTACGCAATACACTCCCGCAATACACCTTCGACATCGGGGGGGAGAGGGGGGACGACCCCCTCCCCCCCGAAATCGAAGTGTGTATATGGTGAGTATATTGGTTAGTGTATTTGGTAGACAGCACTTCAGATACACAAGTGTATCCTTTAAAAACACTGTAAGAGTGAAGAGATGATGTCCATCACGATGAACCAAAGACTTCTACAAGGTGCGAAAATCTGCCCACTCGCACGTATGGTGCTTCGATGTCACCTTGTGATCAAAACAAAACAGCACACCGAATCGCCCCCCCCCCCCCCAAACATCGTGAGTGTATTGGGAGGGTCTATCGGGGAGTGTATCGTGTATAGGAACCAAATGATACACAAGTGTATTTATACACTTGTGTATTCAATTGGCCACCGTTGAGACGCAATACGCAATACACTCTTGCAATGCACTTTCGACATCAGGGGGGGGGGGGGATGACGTCCCCCCCCCCTCCACCAAGATCGAAGTGTGTATCGGTTAGTGTATCTGGTAGACAACACTTCAGATACACAAGTGTATCCTTCACAAAGGCTGCAAGAGTGAACACATGACATCCATCGCGATGAACCGATGACTTCTAGAAAGTGCAAAAATCCTACCTACTCGCACGTATGGTGCTTCGATGGCACCTTGCAATCGAAAAAAAACAGCGCACTGAATCACCCCCCCCCCTCTCCAAACAACGCGAGTGTAATTGGGGGGTGTATCGGGGAGTTTATCATGGATAGGAATCAAACGATACACAAGTGTATTCATACACTTGTGTATTAATTTGACTATCATCCAGATACACTTCCCGATACACTCCTGTGATACAATGTCTATACCGGGGGGGAGGGAGGGGGGGGTATCCCCCCCACAAAGTAAAAAGTGTATTGGATAGGTGTATTGGTAGGTGTAGCTGGTAGACAATACATCAAATACACTTGTGAAAACTTTGCGAAGTTAGCAGAAAAAGAGTAAGGACGTCAATCGAACCAACGGCTTAACAGAGGAAACTGTTTTGGACGGACTCGCACATATGGTGCTCACGTGCTACATTGCAAGCGATAAAAATGAGCACCCGGATTTCAAGTCCATCGACCACCCCACCCCCCCCCCCCCAAAATATTGCTAGTGTATTGGGGGTGTGTATCGGGTTGTGTATCGAAGATACGTACAAAATGATACACAAGTGTACTCATGAACTTGTGTATTCCGTTGGTCTCCCTACAGATACATTTCCCGATACACTCCCGTAATCTACATCAAACATCGACCCCACCCTCCCACCAGCTACCCCAAACGTTACGGCAGGATCTGGTGAGTGTATCGGTAAGTTTTGTGTAGAGATAACACTATAATAACACTAGTGTATTCTCCGGCAGGACTATTGGAATAATCGAGACCGTCCATCTTCGTTAACCGGTGGCTTTTGGCAACAGCAGTGAACGACAGATGCAATTTATCTCTATGGAAATGTATCGACTGTCAATCCAGGTCGTCCATCAAGAAAACGCGACGGTCTCATAAGCAGAGGAATACTTCTGTTGTCAGCATCACATTTTCTAGCCAGTAGATACTTATTCTAGAAACACAGGTGTTAATATATAAGAGGCATTTGTAAACACTAACACCCATTGATCCGTGCATCGACAGCCTGCGGAGAGCGTATACTTGACATATTTGCATCAAAGAAAATGAAGCAACTATTACCTTGTTGCATAATAAAGAATGACTACAATAAGCTAGAACGTAGGTGATAAAACCTAACGGGACCCAAGAGAACGGAAGCTAGAGAATACTATTTGACTTTGACTCGAGCGGATCCATACTTTGACGCGTGCGACAGTCAAGGTGCCACTTTAACGATGTTTGACATGCACCTTACTCGACAGGATATGGGACAAGTTCCGATTTGGAATACCGCGCTATGCCCCAATAGAACTGTGGAATTTATAGCGCACATTTCAATATTACCAGACGTAACAGCAAATTTCTGAAAACGCAAAATGTGTACCATTTTATGCGCACAATTTTAAGTCAGTTTTTGGATTTTTTATACCATTCTGATTATAAAAACCATTTTCAGTGAATCCAGTTGTTAAGAACGTTCACGGAGATTTCACTGGTCATGTACACATGATTTTGTATGTATGTGAGTGCAACAAGTACATACCAAGAAAGAATGTCAAGATTCCATGTTGTTTTCTTGGAAGGATACTCACCATATGTTTCTTTCTTGTACACAGATTAGCAAGTGCATGGATTTGGAGTAATTGGGCATAAATGTACATGACATGGGACCATGCCTACAGAGCAAGGCTTGTAAGAAAAGACCTCGTGGAATCCTTCAAAAACTTCTTACCGCGGGAACTCCATGGGAGTGAGTCAGCATGGACACGGACTCATGGACATGATGTACTGCCATGATGCAATAACAATGATTGTGGATCTTCTAGGAAATATAGAGCATTTCATCTCCATAACCACTGATTTCAAGGTAGAGGAGGCTGCGTGTATCTTCTCTACGGTGCTGTGAAGTACCATGGCTTACCATACCATATTATCTCAGATTGAGGTAGAAACTGTGTTGGTAACTTAGGGCAAAATATACAAAAGTATATTACTAAAAATTCTCAAACTTTGATGACATCTCAACCTCAAGTGAAAGGACAAACTGAGTGCAAAATTTACACTCTAGAGTAGATGTTTTGCATCCACGTGGGACCTGACACAAATGGCTTGGACAAATTCCTACCACTAAGAAATTTGCGGTAAAAAACTTGATGAACGAGTCTACGCAGTTCACACTATTCATGTTCGACTATGGTTGGAATCTAGTGGTTTCCCATTCATTAATGAAGAGTAGAAGTCGAGAGAGAATGGTTCCTTCTGCTCAAGCCCTTTTTTAGTCTATGGAATCTATGTTACAAGATGCAAAGGTTCTCCTTCAAGCGGCTGAACAAACATAGAAGACATATGCTTGCAATATTAACCATGAGATCTTCCACATCAGTGATATGGTGCTTCTTAGTACAAATAACCTTATGCTGAAGTCTCAAGGGATGTGAATTTTCTCACCGAAGTGGGTTCGTTCATCACCCATTATTGTATGCATTGGGCCAATGCCATATTAATTGCTGCTTTCACAAAGCATAATGATACATGACATTTTTGCTTGCCAGCTGCATGCACGGCAAAAGAAATTGTCTCTCTAGCATTGGAAATTCTTTCTACCAGTGTCTAATACAAGGTTCTTTGCCTACTCCAGCACTGAGAGCATACACTTCAGTCACGGGTTGTTAGGAAACATCTCGTTCACTTGGCTAGTTCTGAACTTGAACATAACTCATGGGAGCCTAATTCTCGTTTGTGCACCTGGGTGGTCCATGAATGCTGAAGCAAGCTGGTAACTGGCAAAAATCGACACGTTAGAGGGGAAACCACTTGAATACATATATATTGAACAACATTCCTGCTTGGTGCCGTTCATGGCCATATGACCATATGAGATTGGAGATGTCCAACATGGTTGCTGGGAGACACCCCAACATGAAGGAGGGAGGCCGCCAGCCGTGCTCAAGGAAAAGCTACACCATATTTCAAAGTCTTCTGCATGTATATATGTCTAGGTGGTGACTGAATCTATCAATTTTCTTCCACAGTGATGATGTGTCACTATCTAGCAGTCCTACTTATTGGTCATGAGCGGAGAGGGTTCATAATAAGTGGGGAGGAATGTAGAGATAGGGACAGTTAGGGCCTCCCACCTTGCAACAGTAAGGGTGTAGCTAGTGGCCAACCCTAAAAAAAGCAAGGGCTGGCTGATGGGGAGCCACTAGCTGGCTACCGGCCAACTGGCAGTAGCACGTTGGATGGCTGGTGGCCGGTCTGGTGACTGGCCGGCTACCTGCTTGCCTTCAATATGGCCGGCTGCTCAATCAAAGGAAACAATATATCAAGGTCTTAAGAGTCAAGACCGGTGGCTGTGATCCCTTGTCCTCATCCTCTCCTCCCTTTCTCACAGAGTGTACAAGATGAGGGGAGAGAGCGGACAGTAGATTCTACATGTGAGAAAACATATACTAATGTGAAGTTGTCCACAGTGCCTCGCACATGATGGATTTTCTCCTCTGTGCTAGAAACAAGGTTGAAGTTTTCAATGCAAAATTTTGCTTTTGTACATGCAAAAATCATGCAAATTCATGAGTTTGGGATGTTGTCCTCCTTGTTTGGGACCCAAAATGAGAAGTTGACGTAAAAATAAAACTGGGCCTTGAAACACTCATGTCTCCTTGCATGGTCGTTGGTGATGAGTGAAGCAGAAGGGAAAATTCATCCTTTACGATTTGGAATAATATTCTACAACTTCACATGACTTTTTTTAGTAGGAGCTGGAGTTAGGGACATTACACCTTCGATATTTCCTCTAGCTTGATTTGCGGCAAGAGGATTATCTCGATGGAGTATCAAGTGCGTCACTCCTCCACTCTAATAGTGGTCTTATATTTCTATTTCCATGTAGCCATGCCACACAAAACAATTAGGTCTTTGTTTTACGTCATTAGCCGTGCCCCATGGCAACCATGTTCATTTTGCCATGGCGCGTATCAGCCAAAATGGCTGAGGCATCTAGTCACTCGTTCTCCTTGGACTTCACCGTGTAAGGGCTGATCTCCATCCGATAATTAGTCATAAAATGGCCTATCATTGTTACACTAGTATTAGAGCAAAGAGATGTTGTAAAACATGGTTTTCTCATTCTCTGTGTCCGTCCATTGATCTACGAACACATGTTGTCCGTTGATGGACTTGTTCAACATAGACAAAATACATGTGTGTCCAACGACTATCATATGGACAAAGACCAATGCAGAGAGTATATTCTCGAGCTAATCATTCAAAGAGGCTAAAACAAAACACCGGGCGATGGTTGCTCATACTAGCTGAGCTCCCAAAAGAACCAAGGTCATAGAGCTTCCACGATCTTCACTTGCGATACAAGCTGGCTGCTCATGTGTGAGGACTTACATCACGAGGACGATGATGAAACACCACCGACCAAAAACAAGAGGCATTTGAGCATGCACAAATTCAGCACCAAGTGTATTCTGTTCCACGTGTAGTCACTTGTTTTCTCACACTGGACAAGGTTATTCATGGCTCCAACAAGTGAGAGAGTAGACGGTGCTCCAAATCCCCTATCATGTACAAGAATCCATGGTACCATAGAGGGAAAGGAGTGTTGCACCCTTCTCCCTCTTCTCTTAGGTGTAGATTGCATCAGAGATGGAGAGACAGGATGCTACTCTCTTCCTCTCGGGCATCGGTGGTGCAAAATAGGGACAGAGCTTGGCTCACCTTTCCTTATTCCATCGGATACCAATGGCGTCAAAACAGGGAAAAGGGGATGTCATTCTCCTCCTCTCCTCCCATCTACCGATGGCTCTAGAGAGGAACAGAGGGAGTGCTAATCCCCTTTCCATCTCCTATGAGGTGCCCACGGTGCTAGAGAAGGAGGGAGGGAGCCTTTTTTTCCTCCTCTCTTGAAGGAATTGACACCAAAAGGTTCTAAGAGATGCATATATAACCAATCACCTCACCCTCAAAACTGTGTACACAAAAGTGTATTGGGCAGTGAACAGAAAAGTGAACATTGACCCTTCGCCAAAACTTTTCTATTTCATAAGAATACCTTTATTACTCTCGTTTTTGACCAGAAATGTACATGTGGGCTCTAGTCACATACATTCCTGTTGATGATTATTGAGAAATCCATTAATGTAGAAATACACTTGTTGATACACTGACTGTGGATTGTATGAATTTGGGTCGATTAACTAAACCTCAAGAGATGGAGCAGAGGGCTTCCACTACTTCTCTCCTGCAGGCATGGATGGCGTCGAAGAAGGGATGGAGGGTGGTTTTCCCCTCTCACCCTCTTGGAGAGGATAGTAGTCCCAGGGGAAAGAGGGGGACAGTCTCTCCCTCTCTCGTAAGGTCATACCCGGATTGTTAATGGATGTTGTTTGAAAGAAGGTATAACTTCTAAATGGATGATTGTAGCATGAGCCCAAGTGGGCTGAATTACACAAGACAAGGGCAAGCCTAAGCTGCCATCTTGGCACACCAGAGCAATCACAAATGTGCCAACGAGGCGGGTCATAGCAATCCTGGTTGCTGACCTGTTAGATTGCACACCTGGTTGCAATCACAGTAGAACGGTGATATTGAGACCTGTGGGAGTTGAACTGGACTTCTCCCATCTTTTTGGATGGGTTCTAGGACCACTAGATTAAACCAGACACAGCCCTTAGAAGCCGAAGATGCTCGAAACATCCCTTCATGGGGTATGGAGCCCAAGGCAGGTCACTAGGTTTTTATGTTGTTCTCGTGGTAAGGCTTTGGTGAAGATTTCTACGGTGTTCTCATGAGAGGCAACATGGTGCACCTCAAGCTCATGAGCTTGGAATAGTTCACGATGAAGAAATATCAGAGTTTGATGTGTATTTTCCATGAGTGGTGCACTGGGTATTTGGTGAGAGGGATGGTGCTGAGGTTCTCACACCACAGGAGTGGTGTAGGTTGAGGATGTCCAAGCTCATGGAGTAAGTGGCATAGCCACTTCGCTTCTTGTGTAGCCATGGCGCCGGTGTAAAGCACTGCTTCACAAGAGGAGAGGGAGACGGAGGACTAGCTGGTGGAGCGCCAACTAATGAAGCCTGAACCAAGGTTGAAGGCATATTCCTGGGTAGAGTGGCGATCCGCTTGATCGTCTTCCCAGGAGGAATCAGTGAAACCTTGCAAAATGATAGGCCAAGTATAGCCAAGTGTGAGCCAGTATGTCTTTGTTGCTTGGAGGTACTTGAGGACCCTCTTGGCAGCCTTCCAGTGAGCATCGGAGAACCAGCCTGGAGTTACATAGCAAAGGAGAACACTCAGTAGGGTACTCTAGGTCTGGCCGCGTACAAACCATCGCGTACGTGGGGGAACAAAAAAATTCAGGGCATGGTTTCGAGGAGGGTTTGGTTGTTGAACGGCTGGTGCTGTGAGATGGTGGTCGGCTGCCATGGGAGTGGTTGTGTCGTTGCACAATTTGTGTCCAAAACAAGTGAGAATGGAGTTGATGTAGGACTCTTGGGAGAGTGTGATGGTACGAGCTTCACGATCACGTTGTATCTCCATGCCGAGGGTAGTGTGTGAGTTTCCCAAGGTCCTTTATGTGGAAATGCTGCATGAGAGCCTTCTTTAGGGTGGCGAGCTCGTTGGGGTCGTTGGACGCCAACACCATGTCGTCAACGTATGCAAGAAGGATACAGCCAGATTTTGACTTGCGAAGGAAGAGACTTGGATCAGATTGTGATGGGTGAAACCCAAGACTGATGAGGGTGTTCCAAAGCTTGACATGCCACTCGAGAGGAGACTACATGAGGCCATAAACGGAGCGTTGAAGGCGCCACACGTTGTTCCGAGGGGAAGGGATGTAGCTTTTGGGAAACTCGTGGTAGATGGTTTCATGTAGATCACCTTGGAGAAAGGCAGTGGATTCGTCCATGGAATGTAGCTCCATGTCATATGATGCCACGATGTGGAGTAGAGTGCAGAATATAGAAAAATTGGCTGTTTGGAATAAGGTTTTGAAGAAACAAACCCCTTTCCATCTTGATTATCCATTGGCGACGTAACATGCCTTGAACTTGACTGGTTTGCCGAGGAATGTCTTCATGCGGAAGAGCCACATTCCTTTCACAACGTTTGTCATTGATGGTCGGGACTCCTCCATGCATGTGTTGGTTGCTTGAAACAAATTAGCTCACTCTCAGTGGCTTTTTTCAACACGGTTGCCTCAGGCCAGCCTTCGCATCTTTGAATGTGGTAGGCACCGGAATCCGTAAATGCTATTGGTGGTGTTGAGAATATGGTGCTAGTTTGCGCGAGGAGCACAAGGGAAGCGAGGGAGGTTGATGTGCGTGAGGTCAAATGCCAAAGGGTCCATAGCAAGCCGACATGGGAGAGGGGTTTGTATGGAAAGAACATTCACTTCTTCTTGTCTGTCTTCTTGAAGAGCAAGGCCATCCCCGGAAGGCAGAGAAGGAAGAGAGGGATGTGAAGATGTTGTTGGAGAGGCTTGGTACTGTTTTGAAAAGAGGCGTTCAGAATGGCGAAGAGGTGGGAGAGGGGGAGGAGGTTAGGAGAAAGTAGGAGATGAGGGGGGAGGTGGAGGCGGAGGCAGAGGTGAACGTGGAGGAGGGATGGAGGGGGATTGCTCCGTGGGAAGGGGAGAGAGAGAGAGGCTGAAAGAGAGAAATCAGAGGTGGGAAGAGTGGAAGGAGGACGCGTGGAAGCAAGGGAGGGATGGCAGTAGGAGGGGAAATGGGAGGAGGGATGTCGGTAGGAGACGTGGAGGAAGAAAATGAGAGATGAGGTGAAGGGGATGGAGGTGATATCGCTTGCGGAGGAGGGGAAGATGGGAGGCCGGAGTGCACCCAGTCAAGAGGCGGAGGAGGAGATTTCGTGTGGGGAAAATAGGGGTGGATTTCATGAAAGAAAACATTGAAGCTACAGATCTCTTGGCCACTCATGGGATCAAGGAAGAGGTAGCCAGGAGAATGGGGTGCAAAGCCAAGCAGGATGCACGGACAGCCTTAGGATCAAACTTGGATGTGTAGTATTGAAAGCACTGATGTTTGTTGAGAAGGACGTAGGCCGTGGAATCCCAGACTTGTAAGTTGGAAACGTCGGGTTTGGACCCGGACCCGCAGGAGTGCGATCGGCAAGGAGAGAAGAGGGATAGAAATTGTGGTCATGCGATACATAAGTGAGTGTATAGGCCCAATAGTCGTTGGGGATACCGGAGTGGGCAAGGAGAGTTTGGATAATGTGGAGAAGAGTCTGGTTGCGATGTTCAGCCACACCATTTTGTTCAGGAGAGTCCGGAACAGTCATTTGATGGTTGATTCCATGTGCGACGTAGTAGGCGGCAAGAGCGTGCAAGAGAAATTCACCACCCCAATCCAACTAGAGACACTCGATGGAGTGACTGAAGTGGACTGAGGCTTGGTCTGCCCATGCGATGAAGCCGGTTGGAGCCTCGGCTTTAGAGCGGGGAGGGATGGCGGTGCTAAAGCAAATTTATGCCCAATCACCCCAAATCCACACACTTGATCGTGTGTGTACAACACTTCAGCATATGGTGAGGATACTTCGAGGAAAATACCCTAGCCAGTAGTTAATGTTTCTTGGAAATTACTGGTTACAATTATGCTCACGGTTAGTTTTGTGTACATGAACTGAATAATTTCTCGGAAATTGATCAAGAAATGGAGTCACTTTATTTTGTTTTAAATCGATTCTTTAAAACAATTGTCCAGAAACACTAAACCACATGCCCTTTCACTTTGTCACCTAATTTATGCTTCAAGTTAAGTTCATGTTATGACTGTAATTAAGTCACTGATGTTGAATTGTGCTACTTCTGCAAGCTCCCAATTGAGAACATTCTTGTAGGGATCGAGTAGAATGCTACACAATCGTCATGAATACTTTTTATCTCGACACTCGAGTATCCCCCCCCTCCCCTTTCGGTAGTCCAAACATGTAGCGAGGGTATATTGGGAAGTGTATCAGGAGGGGGGCAATTAAATACACATCTGAATTAATTCACTTATGTACAGTTTGGTGAGTACTCACAATACACTCCCCCAATACACTCCTAGTGTTCGGGGGGAGGGGGGTTCTCATTGGGACACACTAATTTTGTCATCACGGTGCGACTAGTACATTTCGATTGTGTTTTTGTTCTTATTTTGCACCGTGAGCACCATTGGATTCAAAAGATCAATGACCTACATAAACTTTGAACGAGTCCAGAAATTAACAAATGTTCGTGTCTACCGGCTGTAATCATCAAGAATCTATCAAGGAAAAATTCTAACTTTGGAGAGGGGGGATCATTGATACTCCTCCCCCACCCCCCCCACCCCCTGCGCGTAGAGAGAGGGAGAGAGTTTGTAGCAATACACAAGTGTACAAATTCACTTGTGTACATTTTTTAGCGGATTCCCCGTACACACCCCAATACACACCCCCAATACACTCGACGGGGGAGGGGGGGAACCTCTAGACGGGGCGTGGTTAGTTCGTAAGGTGCAAATAATGTTTAATGGTTATTCTCCAGCCCTTGTAATATTAGGTTATCGTAACCCATCGGCTGACTCCGATCGCCGGCGTACATTGGGTTTCGTGTACTGCACATTGTATACCCATGTGTGTTTATACGGCTTTCTACCAGGTACACCTTCCAATACACTCTCCAGATACACTTTTCACTCTTTTTAGGGGAGGGGGGGGGGGAGAGACTCGTCATCCCCCCCCCCCTCTACTCAGAGTGTATTGGGGGAGTGTATTTGGTAGTGTATCTTGAGGGACGCCAAATGAATTCACAAGTGTAAAAATACACTTGTGAACATTTGAGAGCGAATAACGATACATTTCCCAATACAATCCCCCAATACACTCGGGCTGTTTGGGGGGGGGGGTGCGTTTGATGGGGGTTCCATTTTTCCATTTGCATTGTACCCATTCTGCACAACTTGCGGGTGAATTCTGTCTTTTCTTCCTTTTCCGGGCGTCGTCGCTTTATGAAGATCGACATACTCGATCAAGAATAGTACACATTAAAGGAGATACACAAGTGTATTTGTGGCGAAGTCCTCCAGATACACTTGCCAATACACTATCCACACACATTTTCCAGTTTGGGGAGGGGGGGGGGGTGGGGCGTCCCTCCCCCCCTCCGAACTCGAAAATGTATTGCAGTGGTGTTATCGGCAGTGTATCGTGAGGGGGGCATATCTAATACACAAGTGTACAAATACAGCTGAGTACATATTTGTGCTCATTCACGATACATACACCGATACAGAACCCCACTATACTCGCGGTGAATGGGGGAGGGAGAGGGCGGTGAATGGGGGGGGGGTCTGGCGAGATAAAAAAATACATTAGTGTACATTTCTTTAGATCTCCACGATACACTGCCCACTACATTCACCAGATACACTCAGGGGAGGGAGGAGGAGTCGACTTTGAGCGAATCTTGGAAGTGGGACTAGCGAAATATACGCAAATTCACCGCATGTCCATTTGTGTTCGTAAGAACGGTCTTTTCGCTCTGTGTTCTTTTCCGACAATACCATGTCAAACAAGAATGTCCTTCTAAGATGTGGAGGACAGAACTAGGCGAGTAAAAAACAACGGATTATGTTTTAGACTCTTCGTAGTAGTAACGTTTAGGAATCAAGGTAACAAAGTTTTAACCCCAGCTAAAAATAAAAATGAATTTGTTCACAAAGACACTGGTGATTTAACAAGTGTATACATGTCTACAAACTTCCAGGAATTGAAGACATAGAGGAGTAGTATACATAGGCAGCGTGGTGTATAAAAATGGGACAATGAACCACAGATCCTGAAGCAAGAGAGATCGTCAACAATAGTGAGGAAGTATGATCATTGCGTTCAAGACACGGGACGAATAGGACCAACAAGGTCAAGATGGACGACATCGAGGGGACGGGCTGCACATGAGGGCTTGGTTTGATGGGAAGTTGCAAGAAGTTTTCCTTGAACACAAGTGGCACATGGCGGCGAGTGGGGAAAGGGGAGGGAGCTTGGGAAGGCCAAGAACCAATTGGTGAGAGGACAGTTTTTGCAGGGCTGAAAAGTTGGGGTGACAAGGTCGATGGTGATGGAGAATGAGAGGGTGGGAGAGATTTCGGCATGGACAAGAGGTGGGAGTGGGTTTTGTGAGAGCTTGTGAAGAGGGCAAGGTAGTGCGAGGGACACAGATGCAGTATAGGTTGTTGCATAGGTAGAAGGTGGCAAGATGACAGCCAGAGTAGGTAGAGAGATGGGCCTCAGTACCGAACGCAGGGAAGTGGATGTTGACCCCTTCTTTGTGGAATTTGCGGACTGAAAGAAGGTTGGTATAAAGGGAGTGAAGGTGGAGGCCAGTGAGTAGACCATGGACACGCGCTGGAGAAGCGAGAGTTGCAGACGCTCGACATTCTAAGACCATGTCGGTGGTGGCACTGGACACGAAGATAGGAGACACAAGAAAATGGATGTTGTTTGCATCTTTCAAATAGTGAGATGTTGCCCTAAAATCAAGGTTTTTCTCAATGAAGGGAGCGAAATTGATGGCATGGGAAAGGGTGGAGGAAGGGGAGGACAAGGAGTAGATGTCAAAGCCATTTTCATGAGAAGAGAACGCCGGATGGACCATTGCATAAGGAATTATAGGAGTAGCAAGGTGATTCAAGCTTGAGGTAGATGAAGGTGCTGATCCCCGATGTTTTGTTACACCGTGGTGGTTCACACGAGCCTTCTGCTCCTCACCACGCCAGTTTGGCCGCTTGGCGTAAGTTTTTCCAGGGTGTTGGGCGAGCCACTGGTCTGTTTTGGAGTGGTCACAAGCACCTTGGGGGTGTCTGCGCCCGCCACAGAGTTTTCTAGCCTGCGGAAGGGTGTAGAAACTCTTGGAGATGGAGATCCACATGTCGGATTCTGTACTCTGAAGCCATGTTTGAAAGAAGGCAGAACTTCTGAATGGACAATTGTTGATTGAGCCCAAGTGGGCTGAAATACACAAGACAAGGCCAAGCCTAAGCTGCCACCTTGGTACACTAGAGAAATCACTAATCTGCCAATGAGGTAGATTACAACAACCCCGGTTGCCGACATGTCAGATTGCACATCTGGTTGCAATCACAGTGAAACTGTGATATTGAGACTAGTGGGAGCTGAACTGAGCTTCTCCCATTTTTAGGATGGGCCCTAGGACCACTAGGCCAAATTAGACACTAGGAAATTGCACCCTCTTGGAGAGGATATTAGTCCCAAAGGAGAGAGGGGGGCAGTCTCTCCCTCCCTCGTAAGGTCAGACTCGAATTGGTAGAGGATGAGTACCCTCCCCCTCCATCATTTGCTAAGAAGGTCCGAGATCCATGTGGGACATGAGGGAGGAGAGACAACAAGGAGGGGAGGAGGGACTTGTCATCCCCAATTTCCCCTCCCCTTGCCAACGGACTGGTTGTCTCAAAGCACATTGTGCAAGCACAGGTGGCAAAGACATTGGTACAGTCGCGGAGGACATTCATATAGTTTACTTGAAAGAGACTCAATGCTAGCGTGAAAACATGATGCAGCTGTCAGATTGTGGAAATTGAGAGGGAAATTTCCGAGTTCAAAGTACTAGGGGTGACGTGCTTTTCTTCCTTGGGAAAATGACAGGTCAACGAGAAGCAAGACATGTTTCCTACATAAACCCGGATTTGACCGCCAAAACAAGCAGCTCAGAGTTAAGTCCGATATTTGAAATGTTTTGAGACATCCTCAAATATTGCTTCACTCATTTTTTCTCCTTTAATGGAAACATCACAGATGGTGCGAGGTAATGACAAGGAAAAGGACCTGGTGGACCCTTCAGCTTCCTCTGGATTGGGCAAGATTAGTCTACGGTTGCATGTGATCGATGACATTCACTGTATGCGAGATGAGATGTGCTGGCTCCTGTAGAGTAGTGCACTATAGGATGTCCACAACATGTCACTGGGGTGCTAATTATCGCTACTGGTGTGTTTTCTCCCTTTGTTGGTGGAACTTCCTCCACCGCCACCTTTACTGGCACAACAACCTTGCCAACAGATTCCATCTTCACACCTAAATCAGTTGGTATAGCAGAAACTAGAGCACCTTTTCAGCCGTAGCCTCGCCACACGACCTTGGTACACCCCTCCCCACTTTACCTCGTCTCTCTGCTTAGCTTCCCGGGAGGTTTGCTTTGGTGCTTGGGCTGAGGGTGAACAAAACCGAGAGTACTACCATGACACACTACCTCCACCTTTCTCAGCCTCACGTAAGGCAACATGTGCCATTCGTGCACTCATTAGAGACGGCCCGACAATCCTACTAATGAGACTGGGACATACAATGCAAATATAGTGTGTCATACCCTCGCAAATCCTATTATTGCCCACGCTATAATTCGACATTGCAAGACGGTCACTAGATTCACAAGCGGGAGCTACCTCAGTATGAATTTCAACCAAAAAAACTATTCGGGCTGATGAGACCGTAGATGCCTATTGGCGTACATCGCGTTCCTCCAGGATTCGGTCCTCTCCATTGTCAACGTCATCTTCCCTTAGTTTCTAGAAATATTCCATGAGGTCATTTAATCCGAGATCAAGCGCCTTGCCTCCAAGCCAGTCCTTGACAACTTGCCTTCCAACAATTTTGATAAAGCATTAATAAACCTTAATATAACCTCTTATTTATTTTCCCCCCTATAAAATTATGGTAAAAGTCAGTATCATTCTTCAAAATAAAGGAAAAAACTGAATGTGGAGTTCCTTATAGCTTTTGTCCATTGGAAAGCCACGACGCGCTTCTTGTTTGACCCTTTTTCCTAAAGTGAATTGGATTAGCCAAATTTCCGCGCAAAAACAAAGGATTTTGATTTTTTTTTTGGAAAATTCGGTGTTTATTTTGCTGTGTTGCATGATGTTATGCATCGGTGGTGGGCACACTGACTAAAAAGAACCACAAAGTTGGTGAAAGGAGGGCCTGGTTACGACCTGGGGCCAAAAAAATGAAAGGTTGAAAGCGAGCTCGATCATGTCATAGACGTTGGCGGTCAGTGTCATGTTCAAGCATCCGAAAACTGATTTTTTCTACTGGTTGTTTTTTTCCGATTTTCCTCCCCAGTGGCGGAGGCGGAAACTAATTTCCGGCTGAACATTGAGCAACGTAAAACAATCAATTTCTGTTTGCTTTTGCGCGGTGCGGGTCAAACTTAGCTTGTTCGTCGGCGGTCTCTCAAAAACCCATTTTATCGAACGCAATGTCCAGGGCTCAACCTGGCGGCCCCAGGAATATGTATTTCTCTACGTCGCTCTGACTAGCCCAAAGCAGCGCCTTTTTGTATATTTCCCGGTTTGCGATCTCCTTGGCAGGGACTACCAGGGCCCAGATTTAACATTTTTTTGACTGATGAAAATGCTACAAACCCACCCACCATAGGGGATGAGGTGGTTTGATTCGGAGGCGCTTAGTGCACATGGATGACGTGTGCATGAGAGATGATTCTGCCTGATGTGTATGGGCATGTTGTGGTGGCTGAGCTCATTGTCATCCGTCACCTAACCACTTGCGAGCACTCTCCTCGTGGCATTATCATGGGCTGCGTGACCATATGCTCTCTGTTCCAGACATGCCTGTCCGTCGTTTTAATGGTTAGGAAGGGAGTGATAGATGCATGATCAGAAGACACTCGGGCTATTGGCATCCCCGCTGACGCGTGATGGCGTTGACGTTCCCAGAGACATGGTGTCACCTTTTCGTTCTAGACGGCGTGCTCCATCCCGACAGCGACCATGACATGGACCGTGAGCAAACAATTGCGCCAGGCTACACCTGGGCTACCACAACTAGTTCTTCTCGCGGACGTTCCGCAGCAGTCACCCGGCTACGAAGGCGAGCCAGATTAAGCCAACCTGTCACCCGACGACTTTGCCGTGCCACCTTCCAACCGTGTTCGTACGCCAAAAACTCTCACTGTCCGAAGCAGCAGGAGCAGCAGCAGCAGTGCCGTCCTGCTTTCTGTGTCTGCGTAGTGAAGCGGCGGCAGACCTCAGTGAGAGTCGCCTTCGCTCGTCCACATCCACGCGATGGCGGCGATGGGCTATCTCTCGCAAGGCGAGGGCCGCGGCGGCGGCGGCGGCAGCATGGGCATGGGCATGAGCATGGGGAGCATGGAAGAAGTCGCGACGTCGGACCATCAGCCTGCGGCTCACGCCATGCACGGACTCCAGCGGCCGCAGCAACATGCTCAGTACCAGTATCACCATCAGCTCCAGCAGCAGCAGCAGCAGCAGCAGTGCCGTCCTGCTTTCTGTGTCTGGGTAGTGAAGCGGCGGCAGAACTCAGTGAGAGTCGCCTTCGCTCGTCCACGTCCATGCGATGGCGGCGATGGGCTATCTCTCGCAAGGCGAAGGCCGCGGAGGCGGCGGCGGCCGTAACAGCATGGGCATGGGCATGAGCATGGGGAGCATGGAAGAAGTCGCGACGTCGGACCATCAGCCTGCGGCTCACGCCATGCACGGACTCCAGCGGCCGCAGCAACATGCTCAGTACCAGTATCACCATCAGCTCCAGCAGCAGCAGCAGCAACAACAGCAGCAACAGCTACAACTGCAGCAACGGCGGCAACAGCAGCAGCTGCAGCAGCCAGAGGACGATGACCAACAGCAGCAGCCAAACCTAACTCAGCAGCAGCTGCAACTGCAATACCAGCAGATGCAAGCCCGGCAACTGGCCCACCAGCAGCAGCAGCAGCAGCAGCAGCAGCAGCAGCAGCAGCAGCAGCAGCAGCAGCAGCAGCAGCAGCAGCAGCAGCAGCAGCAGCAGCAGCAGGTTCAACAGAGGCAGCAGGTGCTACAGAGCGAGCGCCCATATGACGACAAAGTCAGGGATATCTCAGTAAGTGGTGCGGGCTATCCGCGTGGCCAAACAAGCATGGGGTCAGGCTTGGGTACTGGAGGCATGTCGCATGGTGCTGCTGGCGTGGCGGCTGGCATCGGCCAAGGCGTGCCGCGCGGCATGCTTGCTCCCGTACCTCCTCAAGCGTATGCCGGCTACGTTGGTGGTGGCGCTGCTGCTGCTCAGGCCGCATATGCAACGGCGCAGCAAATGAAGGGCGGGGATGAAACGGTGGATGATAGACAGCAATTCGTCGCATGGCGGCAGCAACAGCAGCAGCAACAGCCGCCGGTGCAGCAGCCGCTGCAGCCCCTGCCGCAGCAGCCACAGCAGCACCAGAAACAGCAAGATCAGTCATTTCCGCAGATGCAGGGGCAGCAGCTACAACAGCTGTTGCAGCAGCAGCATCTGCAGCAGCAGCAGCAGCAGCAGTTGCCTGTGCTGCATCAGCACCTGCAGCAGGACTATTCACAACAGCAGCGCTACCAGCAGCTGCAGCAACAGCAGCAACAACAGATGCAGCAGCCGCTGCCACAGCTACAGCAGCATCAGCAACTGGAGGGGCAGGAGCAAGAGCAGGAGGAGGAGCAACTGCGACCTGGTGCAAGCCAGCATGCGCAGCAGCAGCAGCAGCAGCAGCAGCAGCAGCAGCAGCAGCAGCAGCAGCAGCAGCAGCAGCAGCAGCAGCAGCAGCAGCAGCAGAAGCAACAGCAACTACAGCAGCAGCAACAGCAGGACGAGCAGGAAGAGGAGGAGGATGAGGAGGAGGAGGTGGAGGCACAGACGCACACGCAGCACCATTTGAGGCAGCAGTCCTACGATGCCAATGCCAACGGCGGGGGGACGTACGATGCCAGCAGCGCTGCCCCATATGCTGTTCCTCCACAAGTGCAGCACCTAATGTCCCAACAGCAGCAACAGCAGCTGCTGCTTTTGCAGCAGCAGCAGCAGCATGAAGAGAGCTACAGTGACGATGAAGAGGGCGACATGCAGGGGAGCAACATGGAAGAGGATGCTCGTATCGGAGGAGGAGCCATGAGTCAACAAGGGCTTCTTGTCCATGTCCCCTTAAAGCAGGATGTTGTGGATGGAAAAGGAGAGGGCGACGGAGTGCCTGCGGGCCCCACCTCGGCGAAGAAGAAGAAGAAGGCTGGAGGGAAGAAGAAGAAGGGAGGGGGACTGGAAGTGACGACTGCGGACCTCCAAGGGGCCCAGGCGGAGGACATCCCTCTTGCACTCATACCCCGGCAGGCCCCTGGATCAGGTGGGGGCGGTGGCGGTGCCCTCGTGCCCGTGTCCGGCGATAACTTCATCCTGACTGCGGATGGACGCTTGCAGAAGAAGAGGGGACGGCCTCCAGGCTCGAAGAACAAGGTGGGTGGGGTGCATTTGGGCAACCATTTGTTTTTCCAGGCTTGAAGAACAACGTGAACCTGGACGGTCATCATGGACCGTGAAACTCAAGAAATGAATTTCTTAGATGTTTGCAAAACCTCCCAGGTTTCTTTTAACTTCCTCCAGGCGTGAAGGACAAGATTTGGTAGGAGGGAGTTGGACAGTGGTCATTCGCCTTCTTTCTTCATCCTGACTGCCCCGCGTTTGGGAGAATTCCTCTCTTGCTGCAGGTCAGGAGACACACACACACACACACACACACACACACACACAC
>SZWC01013813.1:20228-34136 GCA_023375785.1 Penium margaritaceum
TGGTCAGAAACACAGTGGTCAGAAACACACTGGTCAGAAACATAGTGGTCAGAAACATACTGGTCAGAAACACAGTGGTCAGAAACACACTGGTCAGAAACAGACTGGTTAGAAACACACTGGTCAGAAACACACTGGTCAGAAACACTGTGGTCAGAAACACAGTGGTCAGAAACACACTTGTCAGAAACACAGTGGTCAGAAACACAGTGATCAGAAACACAGTGGTCAGAAACACAGTGGACAAAAACACAGTGGTCAGAAACTCAGTGGTCAGAAACACACTGGTCAGGAACACAGTGGCCAGAAACACAGTGGTCAGAAACATTGTGGTCAGGAACACTGTGGTCAGAAACACACTGGTCAGAAACACAGTGGTCAGAAACACACTGGTCAGAAACACACTGCTCATAAACACAGTGGTCAGAAACACAGTGGTCAGAAAGACAGTGGTCAGAAACACACTGGTCAGAAACACACTGCTCATAAACACAGTGGTCAGAAACACAGTGGTCAGAAAGACAGTGGTCAGAAACACACTGGTCAGAAACACAGTGGTCAGAAACAGAGTGGTCAGAAACACACTTGTCAGAAACACAGTGGTCAGAAACACAGTGGTCAGAAACAAAGTGGTCAGAAACACAGTAGTCAGAAACACACTGGTTAGAAACACACTGGTCAGAAACACAATGGTCAGAAACACAGTGGTCAGAAACTCAGTGGTCAGAGACACAGTGGTCAGAAACACAGTGGTAAAAAATACAGTGGTCAGAAATACAGTGGTAAAAAATACAGTGGTCAGGAAAAAAGTGGTCTAAAACACACTGGTCAGGAACACATTGGTCAGAAACACAACGGTCAGAAATACACTGGTGAGAAACACACTGGTCAGAAACACAGTGGTCAGAAACACAGTGGTCAGAAACTCACAGGTCAGACGCACAGTGGTCAGAAACATAGTGGTCAGAAACACAGTGGTCAGAAACACAGTGGTCAGAAATGCAGTGGTCAGAAACCCACTGGTCAGAAACACAGTGGTCAGAAACACTGTGGTCAGAAACACAGTCGTCAGAAACACACTGGTCAGAAACACACTGGTCAGAAACACAGTGGTCAGAAACCCACTGGTCAGAAACACAGTGGTCACAAACACAGTGGTCAGAAACAAACTGATCAGAAACACAGTCGTCAGAAACACAGTGGTCAGAAACACAGTGGTCAGAAACACACTGGTCAGCAACATACTGGTCAGAAACACAGTGGTCAGAAACACAGTAGTTAGAAACACAGTGGTCAGGAACACAGTGGTCAGAAACACACTGGTCAGAAACACAGTGGTCTGAAACACACTGGTCAGAAACACGGTGGTAGGAAACACAGTGGTCAGAAACACAGTGGTAGGAAACACAGTGGTCAGAAACACAGTGGTCAGAAACACACTGGTCAGAAACACAGTGGTCTGAAACACACTGGTCAGAAACACGGTGGTAGGAAACACAGTGGTCAGAAACACAGTGGTAGGAAACACAGTGGTCAGAAACACAGTGGTCAGGAACACAGTGGTCAGAAACAAAGTGGTCAGAAACACAGTGGTCAGAAACACAGTGGTCAGAAACAAAGTGGTCAGAAACATACTGGTCGGAAACACAGTGGTCAGAAACACAGTGGTCAGAAACAAACTGGTCAGAAACACAGTGGTCAGAACTACACTGGTCAGAAACACAGTGGTCAGAAACACAGTGGTCAGAAACACAGTGGACAGAAACATGGTGGTCAGAAACACACTGGTCTGAGACACAGTGGTCAGAAACACAGTGGTCAGAAACACACTGGTCAGAAACAAAGTGGTCAGAAACACAATGGACAGAAATACACTGGTCAGAAACACATTGGTCAGAAAAGCAGTGGTCAGAAACACAGTGGTCAGAAACACAGTGGTCAGAAACAAAGTGGTCAGAAACACAATGGACAGAAATACACTGGTCAGAAACACATTGGTCAGAAAAGCAGTGGTCAGAAACACAGTGGTCAGAAACACAGTGGTCAGAAACACAGTGTTCAGAAACACTGTGGTGAGAAACACATTGGTCAGAAACAGAATGGTCAGAAACACAGTGGTCACAAACACAGTGGTGAGAAACATAGTGGTCAGAAACACAGCGGTCAGAAACACAGTGGTCAGAAACACACTGGTCAGAAACACACTGGTCAAAAACACACTGGTCAGAAACACAGTGGTGAGAAATCCAGTCGTCAGAAACAGACTGGTCAGAAACACAGTGGTCAGAACCACACTGGCCAGGAACACAGTGGTCAGAAACACAGTGGTCAGAAACACAGTGGTCAGAAACACAGTGGTCAGAAACACACTGGTCTGAAACACAGTGTTCAGAAACACAGTGGTCAGAAACACCCTGGTCAGAAACACAGTGGTCAGAAACACACTGGTCTGAAACACAGTGTTCAGAAACACAGTGGTCAGAAACACCCTGGTCAGAAACACAGTGGTCAGAAACAAAGTGGTCAGAAACACACTGGTCAGAAACACACTGGTCAGAAACACACAGATCAGAAACACACTGGTCAGAAACACAGTGGTTAGAAACACAGTGGTTAGAAACACACTGGTTAGAAACACACTGGTTAGAAACACAGTGGTCAGAGACACACTGGTCAGAAACACAGTGGTCAGAAACACAGTGGTTAGAAACACACTGGTCAGAAACACAGTGGTCAGAAACACACTGGTCAGAAGCACACTAGTCAGAAACACACTGGTCAGAAACCGACTGGTCAGAAACACAGTGGTCAAAAACACAGTGGTCAGAAACACACTGGTCCAAAACACAGTGGTCAGAACACACATCAGAAATACACTGGTCAGAAATACACTGGTCAAAAACACACTGGTCAGAAACACAGTGGTCAGAGACACAGCGGTCAGAAACACAGTGGTTAGAAACACAGTGGTTAGAAACACAGTGGTCAGAAACACACAGGTCAGGAACACACTGGTCAGAAACACAGTGGTCAGAAACACAGTGGTCAGAAACACAATGATAAGAAACACAGTGCTCAGAAACACAGTGGTCAGAAACACACTGGTAAAAAACACACTTGTCAGAAACACAGTGGTCAGAGACACACTGGTCAGAAACACAGTGGTCAGAAACACAGTGGTTAGAAACACACTGGTCAGAAACACAGTGGTCAGAAACACACTGGTCAGAAACACACTGTCAGAAAAACACTGGTCAGAAACACAATGGTCTGAAACACAGCGGTCAGAAAACACTGGTCAGAAACACACTGGTCAGCAACACAGTGGTCAGAAACACACTGGTCAGAAACATACTGGTTAGAAACACAGTGGTCAGAAACACAGCGGTCAAAAACACACTGGTCAGAAACACACTGGTCAGCAACACAGTGGTCAGAAACACACTGGTCAGAAACATACTGGTTAGAAACACAGTGGTCAGAAACACATTGGTCAGAAACACAGTGATCAGAAACACACTGGTCAGAAACATACTGGTTAGAAACACAGTGGTCAGAAACACATTGGTCAGAAACACAGTGATCAGAAACACACTGGTCAGAAACACACTGGTCAGAAACACAGTGGTCACAAACTTAGTAATCAGAAACACAATTGTCAGAAACACAGTGCTCAGAAACACAGTGGTCGGGAACACAGTGGTCAGAAACACACTGGTCAGAAACACAGTGGTCAGAAACACACTGGTCAGAAACACAGTGGTCAGAAACACAGTGCTCAGAAACACAGTGGTCAGAAACACAGTGTTCAGAAACACAATGGTCAGAAACACAGTGGTCAGAAACACACTGGTCAGAAACACAGTGGTCAGAAACACACTGGTCAGAAACACAGTGGTCAGAAACACAGTGCTCAGAAACACAGTGGTCAGAAACACAGTGTTCAGAAACACAATGGTCAGAAACACAGTGGTCTGAAACACAGTGGTCAGAAACACTGTGGTCAGAAACACACTGGTCAGAAGCACAGTCATCAGAAACACAGTGGTCAGAAACACAGTGGTCAGAAACACAGTGGTCAGAAACACAGTGGTCAGAAACACAGTGGTCAGAAAAACAGTGGTCTGAAACACAATGGTCAGAAATACACTGGTCAGAAATACACTGGTCAGAAATACACTGGTCAGAAACACACTGGTCAGAAACACACTGGTCAGAAACACAGTGGTCCGAGACACAGTGGTCAGAAACACACTGGTAATAAACACACTGGTCAGAAACACTGTGGTCAGAAACACAGTTGTCAGAAACAGAGTGGTCAGAAACACTGTGGTTAGAAAGACACTGGTCAGAAACACAGTGGTCAGAAACACAGTCGTCAGTAACACACTGGTCAGAAACACAGTGGTAAGAAACACAGTGGTCAGAAACACAGTGGTCAGAAACACACTGGTCAGAAACACACTGGTCAGAAAAACACCGGTCAGTAACACACTGGTCATAAACACAGTGGTCAGAAACACAGTGGTCGGAAACACACTGGTCAGAAACACACTGGTCACCAACACAGTGGTCAGAAACACAGTTGTCAGAAACACAGTGGTCAGAAACACAGTGGTCAGAAACACACTGGTCAGAAACACACTGGTCAGGAACACACTGGTCAGAAACACAGTGGTCAGAAACACAGTTGTCAGAAACACAGTGGTCAGAAACACAGTGGTCAGAAACACACTGGTCAGAAACACACTGGTCAGGAACACACTGGTCAGAAACACAGTGGTCAGAAACACAGAGGTCAGAAACATAGTCATCGGAAACACAGTGGTCAGAAACACAGTGGTCAGAAACACACTGGTCAGAAACACAGTGGTAAGAAACACACTGGTCAGAAACATACTGGTTAGAAAAACAGTGGTCAGAAACACATTGCTCAGAAACACAGTGATCAGAAACACACTGGTCATAAACACACTGGTCAGAAACACAGTGGTCAGAAACACAGTGTTCCGAAACACAATGGTCAGAAACACAATGGTCAGAAACACAGTGGTCAGAAACACACTGGTCAGAAACACACTGGTCAGAAACACAGTGGTCAGAAACACACTGGTCAGAAACACAGTGGTCAGAAACACAATGGTCAGAAACACAGTGGTCAGAAACACACTGGTCAGAAACACACTGGTCAGAAACACAGTGGTCAGAAACACACTGGTCAGAAACACAGTGGTCAGAAACACAGTGCTCAGAAACACTGTGGTCAGAAACACAATGGTCAGAAACACATTGGTCAGAAACACAGTGGTCTGAAACACAGTGGTCTGAAACACACTGGTCAGAAACACACTGGTCAGAAAAACACTGGTCAGAAACACACTGGTCAGAAACACAGTGGTCCGAAACACAGCGGTCAGAAACACACTGGTCAGAAACACACTGGTCAGCAACACAGTGGTCAGAAACACACTGGTCAGAAACATACTGGTTAGAAACACAGTGGTCAGAAACACATTGGTCAGAAACACAGTGATCAGAAACACACTGGTCAGAAACATACTGGTTAGAAACACAGTGGTCAGAAACACATTGGTCAGAAACACAGTGATCAGAAACACACTGGTCAGAAACACACTGGTCAGAAACACAGTGGTCAGAAACATAGTTGTCAGAAACACAGTGGTCAGAAACACAGTGGTCAGAAACACACTGGTCAGAAACACACTGGTCAGGAACACACTGGTCAGAAACACAGTGGTCAGAAACAAAGTGGTCAGAAACATAGTCATCGGAAACACAGTGGTCAGAAACACAGTTGTTAGAAACACACTGGTCAGAAACACAGTGGTAAGAAACACACTGGTCAGAAACATACTGGTTAGAAACACATTGCTCAGAAACACAGTGATCAGAAACACACTGGTCAGAAACACACTGGTCAGAAACACAGTGGTCAGAAACACAGTGTTCCGAAACACAATGGTCAGAAACACAGTGGTCAGAAACACAGTGGTCAGAAACACAGTGGTCAGAAACACACTGGTCAGAAACACAGTGGTCAGAAACACAGTGTTCCGAAACACAATGGTCAGAAACACAGTGGTCAGAAACACAGTGGTCAGAAACACAGTGGTCAGAAACACACTGGTCAGAAACACAGTGTTCAGAAACACAATGGTCAGAAACACAGTGGTCAGAAACCCAGTGGTCAGAAACACACTGGTCAGAAACACAGTCATCAGAAACACAGTGGTCAGAAACACAGTGGTCAGGAACACAGTGGTCAGAAACACAGTGGTCAGAAACACAGTGGTCTGAAACACACTGGTCAGAAACACACAGGTCAGAAACACACTGGTCAGAAAAACAGTGGTTAGAAACACAGTGGTTATAAACACACTGGTTAGAAACACACTGGTCAGAAACACACATGTCAGAAACACACTGGTCAGAAACATAGTGCTCAAAAACACAGTGGTCAGAAACACAGTGGTCAGAAACACAGTGGTCAGAAACACACTGGTCAGAAACAGAGTGGTCAGAAACACACTGGTTAGAAACACAATGGTTAGAAACACACTGGTAAGAAACACACTGGTCAGAAACACAGTGGTCAGAAACACACTGGTCAGAAACAGAGTGGTCAGAAACACACTGGTTAGAAACACAATGGTTAGAAACACACTGGTAAGAAACACACTGGTCAGAAACAAACTGGTCAGAAACACACTGGTCAGAAACACACTGGTCAGAAACACATTGGTCAGAAACACAGTGGTAAGAAACACAGTTGTCAGAAACACAGTGGTAAGAAACACAGTGCTCTGAAACACAGTGGTCAGAAACACACTGGTCAAAAACACAGTGGTCAGAAACACAGTGGTCAGAGACACACTGGTCAGAAACACATTGGTCAGAAACACAGTGGTCAGAATCACCGTGGTCAGAAACACAGTGGTCAGAAACACACTGGTCAGAAACACAGTGGTTAGAAACACAGTGGTCAGAAACACAGTTGTCAGAAACACAGTGGTCAGAAACACAGTGGTCAGAAACACACTGGTCAGAAATACACTGGTCAGAAACACAGTGGTCAGAGACACAGTGGTCAAAAACACAGTGGTTAGAAACACACTGGTCAGAAACACAGTGGTCAGAAACACACTGGTCAGAAATACACTGGTCAGAAACACAGTGGTCAGAGACACAGTGGTCAAAAACACAGTGGTTAGAAACACACTGGTCAGAAACACAGTGGTCAGAAACACAGTTGCCAGAAACAGTGTGGTCAGAAACACAGTGGTTAGAAACACACTGGTCAGAAACACACTGGTCAGAAACACAGTTGTCAGAAACACACTGGTCAGAAACACAGTGGTAAGAAACACAGTGGTGAGATACACAGTGGTCAGAAACTCACAGGTCAGAAACACACTGCTCAAAAACACAGTGGTCAGAAACACAGTGGTCACAAACAGAGTGATAAGAAACACAGTGGTCAGAAACACAGAAGTCCGAAACACACTGGTCAAAAACACACTGGTCAGAAACACAGTGGTCAGAAAAACACTAGTCAGAAACACAGTGGTCAGAAAAAAACTGGTCAGAAACACATTGGTCAGAAAAACACTGGTCAGAAACACAGTGGTCAGAAACACACTGGTAAAAAACAAACTTGTCAGAAACACAGTGGTCAGAGACACACTAGTCAGAAACACAGTGGTAAGAAACACAGTGGTTAGAAACACACTGGTCAGAAACACAGTGGTCAGAAACACACTGGTCAGAAAAATTCTGGTCAGAAACACACTGGTCAGAAACACAGTGGTCAGAAACACAGCGGTCAGAAACACACTGGTCAGAAACACACTGGTCAGCAACACAGTGGTCAGAAACATAGTTGTCAGAAACACAGTGGTCAGAAACACAGTGGTCAGAAACACACTGGTCAGAAACACAGTGGTCAGAAACATAGTCATCAGAAACACAGTGGTCAGAAACAAAGTGGTCAGAAACACACGAGTCAGAAACACACTGGTCAGAAACACAGTGGTAAGAAACACACTGGTCAGAAACATACTGGTTAGAAACACTATAATCAGAAGCACATTGGTCAGAAACACAGTGATCAGAAACACACTGGTCAGAAACACACTGGTCAGAAACACAGTGGTCACAAACTAAGTGTTCAGAAACACAATGGTCAGAAACACAGTGGTCAGAAACACAGTGGTCAGAAACACAGTGGTCAGAAACACACTGGTCAGAAACACAGTGGTCAGAAACACACTGGTCAGAAACACAGTGGTCAGAAACACAGTGGTCAGAAACACACTGGTCAGAAACACAGTGGTCAGAAACACACTGGTCAGAAACACAGTGGTCAGAAACACAGTGTTCAGAAACACAATGGTCAGAAACACAGTGGTCAGAAACACAGTGGTCACAAACACAGTGGTCAGAAAAACAGTGGTCTGAAACGCAGTGGTCAGAAACACACTGGTCAGAAATACACTGGTCAAAAACACACTGGTCAGAAACACACTGGTCAGAAACACAGTGGTCAGAGACACAGTGGTCAGAAACACACTGGTAATAAAAACACTGGTCAGAAACACTGTGGTCAGAAACACAGTTGTCAGAAGCAGAGTGGTCAGAAACACTGTGGTTAGAAACACACTGGTCAGAAACACACTGGTCAGAAACACAGTCGTCAGAAACACACTGGTCAGAAACACAGTGGTAAGAAACACAGTGGTCAGAAACACAGTGGTCAGAAACACACTGGTCAGAAACACACTGGTCAGAAACACAGTCGTCAGAAACACACTGGTCAGAAACACAGTGGTAAGAAACACAGTGGTCAGAAACACAGTGGTCAGAAACACACTGGTCAGAAAAACACCGGTCAGTAACACACTGGTCAGAAACACAGTGGTTAGAAACACAGTGGTCGGAAACACACTGGTCACCAACACAGTGGTCAGAAACACAGTTGTCAGAAACACAGTGGTCAGAAACACAGTGGTCAGAAACACACTGGTCAGAAACACACGGGTCAGGAACACACTGGTCAGAAACACAGTGGTCAGAAACACAGTGGTCAGAAACATAGTCATCAGAAACACAGTGGTCAGAAACACAATGGTCAGAAACACACGAGTCAGAAACACACTTGTCAGAAACACAGTGGTAAGAAACACACTGGTCAGAAACATACTGGTTAGAAACACAGTGGACAGAAACACATTGGTCAGAAACACAGTGATCAGAAACACACTGGTCAGAAACACACTGGTCAGAAACACAGTGATCAGAAACACAGTGTTCCGAAACACAGTTTTCAGAAACACAGTGGTCAGAAACACAGTGGTCAGAAACACAGTGGTCAGAAACACGTTGGTCAGAAACACAGTGGTCAGAAACACACTGGTCCGAAACACAGTGGTCAGAAACATAGTGCTCAGAAACACAGTGGTCAGAAACACAATGGTCAGAAACACAGTGGTCAGAAACACAGTGTTGAGAAACACAATGGTCAGAAACACAATGGTCACAAACAGAGTGGTCAGAAACCCAGTGGCCAGAAATACACTGGTCAGAAACACAGTCATCAGAAACACAGTGGTCAGAAACACAGTGGTCAGAAACACAGTGGTCAGAAACACAGTGGTCAGAAACACAGTGGTCAGAAACACAGTGGCCAGAAATACACTGGTCAGAAACACAGTCATCAGAAACACAGTGGTCAGAAACACAGTGGTCAGAAACACAGTGGTCAGAAACACAGTGGTCAGAAACACAGTGGTCTGAAACACTCTGGTCAGAAACACACAGGTCAGAAACACACTGGTCAGAAGGACAGTGGTTAGAAACACAGTGGTTATAAACACACTGGTTAGAAACACACTGGTCAGAAACACACTAGTCAGAAGCACACTGGTCAGAAACATAGTGGTAAAAAACACAGTGGTCAGAAACACAGTGGTCAGAAACACAGTGGTCAGAAACACAGTGGTCAGAAACACACTGCTCAGAAACAGAGTGGTCAGAAACACACTCGTTAGAAACACAATGGTTAGAAACACACTGGTAAGAAACCCACTGGTCAGAAACAAAATGGTCAGCAACACACTGGTCAGAAACACACTGGTCCGAAACACATTGGTCAGAAACACCGTGGTCAGAAACACAGTTGTCAGAAACACAGTGGTAAGAAAGACAGTGCTCAGAAACACAGTGGTCAGAAACACAGTGGTCAGAAACACAGTGGTCAGAAACACACTGGTCAGAAACACACTGGTCAGAAACAGAGTGGTCAGAAAGACACTCGTTAGAAACACAATGGTTAGAAACACACTGGTAAGAAACACACTGGTCAGAAACACACTGGTCAGAACTACACTGGTCAGAAACACACTGGTCAGAAACACGGTGGTCAGAGACACACTGGTCAGAAACACAGTGGTCAGAAACACAGTGGTTAGAAACACTCAGGGCAGAAACACAGTGGTCAGAAACACACTGGTCAGAAACACACTAGTCAGAAACACAGTGGTCAGAATTACACTGGTCAGAAACACAGTGGTCAGAAACACAGTGGTCAGAAACACAGTTGTCAGAATCACAGTGGTAAGAAACACAGTGGTCAGAAACACAGTGGTCAGAAACACACTGCTCAGAAACACACTGGTCAGAAACACACTGGTCAGAAACACAGTGGTCAGAGACACAATAGTCAGAAACACAGTTGTCAGAAACTCAGTAGTCAGAAACACAGTGGTCAGAAACACACCGGTCAGAAATACACTGGTCAGAAACACAGTGGTCAGAAACACAGTGGTTAGAAACACACTGGTCAGAAATACAGTGGTCAGAAACACACTGGTCAGAAACACACTAGTCAGAAACACACTGGTCAGAAACACACTGGTCAGAAACACAGTGGTCAGAAACACAGTGGTCAGAAACACACTGGTCAGAAACACAGTCGTCAGAAACACAGTGGTGAGAAACACAGTGGTCAGAAACACAGTGGTCAGAAACACACTGGTCAGAAACACACTAGTCAGAAACACACTGGTCAGAAACACACTGGTCAGAAACACAGTGGTCAGAAACACAGTGGTCAGAAACACACTGGTCAGAAACACAGTCGTCAGAAACACAGTGGTGAGGCACACAGTTGTCAGAAACACTGGTCAGAAAAACAGTGGTCAGAAACACACCGGTCAGAAATACACTGGTCAGAAACACACTGGTCAGAAACACACTAGTCAGAAACACATTCGTCGGAAACACACTGGTCAGAAACACAGTGGTAAGAAACACAGTGGTCAGAAACACAGTGGTCAGAAACACAGTGGTCAGAAACACAATGGTCACAAACAGAGTGATAAGAAACACAGTGCTCAGAAACACAGTGGTCAGAAACACACTGGTCAAAAACACACTGGTCAGAAACACAGTGGTCAGAATCACACTGGTCAGAAACACAATGGTCAGAAACACAGTGGTTAGAAACACACTGGACAGAAACACAGTGGTCAGAAACACACTGGTCAGAAACACACTGGTCAGAAACTCACTGGTCAGAAACACACTGGTCAGAACCACAATGGTCAGAAACGCAGTGGCCAGAGCACACTGGTCAGAAACACACTGGTCGAAACACAGTGGTCCGAAACACAGTGGTCAGAAACAAAGTGGTCAGAAACACACTGGTCAGAAAGACACTGGTCAGAAACACACTGGTCAGAAACAGAATGGTCAGAAACACACTTCTTAGAAACACAATGGTTAGAAACACACTCGTCAGAAACACACTGGTCAGAAATACACTGGTCAGAAACACACTGGTCAGAAACACACTGGTCAGAAACACATTGGTCAGAAACACAGTGGTCAGAAACACAGTGCTCAGAAACACAGTGCTATGCATCACACTGGTCAAAAACACACTGGTCAGAAACACAGTGGTCAGAAACACACTGGTCAGAAACACAGTGGTCAGAAACACAGTGGTCAGAAACACAGTAGTCAGAAACACACTGGTCAAAAACACAGTGGTCAGAAACACAGTGGTCAGAAACACAGATGTCAGAAACACAGTGGTCGGAAACACAGTGGTCAGAAAAACACTGGTCAGAAACACAGTCGTCAGAAACACAGTCATCAGAAACACAGTGGTCAGAAACACAGTGGTCAGAAACACAGTGGTCAGAAACACAGTGGTCAGAAACACACAGGTCAGAAACACACTGGTCAGGAACACAGTTGTCAGAAACACAGTGGTCACAAACAGAGTGATAAGAAACACAGTGCTCAGAAACACAGTGGTCAGAAACACACTGGTCAAAAACACACTGGTCAGAAACACAGTGGTCAGAAACACACTGGTCAGAAACACAATGGTCAGAAACACACTGGTTAGAAACACAGTGGTTAGAAACACACTGGTCAGAAACACAGTGGTCAGAAACACAGTGGTCACAAACAGAGTGATAAGAAACACAGTGCTCAGAAACACAGTGGTCAGAAACACACTGGTCAAAAACACACTGGTCAGAAACACAGTGGTCAGAAACACACTGGTCAGAAACACAATGGTCAGAAACACAGTGGTTAGAAACACACTGGACAGAAACACAGTGGTCAGAAACACACTGGTCAGAAACACACTGGTCAGAAACACACTGGTCAGAAAGACAGTGGTCAGAAACACAGTGGTCAGAGCACACTGGTCGGAAACACACTGGTCAGAATCACAGTGGTCAGAAACACACTGGTCAGAAACACACTTGTCAGAAACACACTGATCAGAAACAGAATGGTCAGAAACACACTGGTTAGAAACACAGTGGTTAGAAACACACTGGTCAGAAACACACTGGTCAGAAACACACTGCCAAGAAACACATTGGTCAGAAACACAGTGGTCAGAAACGCAGTGCTCAGAAACACAGTGCTATGAAACACACTGGTCAAAAACACACTAGTCAGAAACACAGTGGTCGGAGACACACTGGTCAGAAACACAGTGGTCAGAGAAACACTGGTCAGAAACACTGTGGTCCGAAACACAGTGGTTAGAAAGACACTGGTCAGAAACACAGTAGTCAGAAACACAGTGGTCAGAAACACAGTGGTCAAAAAAACACTGGTCAGAAACACAGTCTTCAGAAACACGGTCATCAGGAACACAGTGGTCACAAACACAGTGGTCAGAAACACAGTGGTCAGAAACAAAGTGGTCAGAAACACACTGGTCAGAAATACACTGGTCAGAAACACACTGGTCACAAACACACTGGTCAGAAACACAGTGGTCAGAAACACAGTGGTTAGAAACACACAGGTTAGAAACACACTGGTCAGAAACACACTGGTCAGAAACACACTGGTGAGAAACACACTGGTCAGAACCACAGTGGTCAGAGACACAGTGGTCGGAAACACACTGGTCAGAAACAAACTCATCAGAAACACTGTGGTCAGAAACATAGTGCTTAGAAACACACTGGTCAGAAACACACTTGTCAGAAACACAGTCGTCAGAAACACACTGGTCAGAAACACAGTGGTCAGAAACACAAAGGTCAGAAACACAGTGATCAGAAACACACTTGTCAGAAACACACTGGTCAGAAACACAGTGGTCAGGAACACAGCGTTCAGAAACACAATGGTCAGAACACAGTGGTCAGAAACACAGTGGTCAGAAACACAATGGTCAGAAACAGAGTGGTCAGAAACACAGTGGTCAGAAACACAGTGGTCAGAAACACACTGGTCAGAAACAGAGTCGCCAGAAACAGAGTCATCAGAAACACAATGGTCAGAAACACAGTGGTCAGAAACACAGTGGTCAGAAACACACTGGTCAGAAACACACTGGTCAGAAACACA
>SZWC01013813.1:64974-77921 GCA_023375785.1 Penium margaritaceum
TGGTCAGAAACACACTGGTCAGAAACACAGTGGTCAGAAACACAGTGGTCAGAAACACAGTGGTCAGAAATACAGTGGTCAGAAACACAGTGGTCAGAAACACAGTGGTCAGAAATACACTGGTCAGAAAAACACTCTTCAGAAACACAATGGTCAGAAACACACTGGTCAAAAACACACTGGTCAGAAACACAGTGGTCAGAAACACACTGGTCAGAAACATTGTGGTCAGAAACACAGTGGTCAGAAACACACTGGTCAGAAACACACTGGTCAGAAACACAGTGGTCAGAAACAGAATGGTCAGAAATACACTGGTCAGAAACACAGTGGTCAAAAACACACTGGTCAGAAGCACAGTGATCAGAAAAACACTGGTCAAGACACAGTGGTCAGAAACAAACTGCTGAGAAACACACTGGTCAGAATCACAGTGGTCAGAAACACACTGGTCAGAAACACAGTGGTCAGAAACACAGTGGTCAGAAACAAAGTGGTCAGAAACACAGTGGACAAAAACACACTGGTCAGAAACACAGTGGTTAGAAACACAATGGTCAGAAATACAGTGGTCAGAATCACACTGGTCAGAAACACAGTGGTCAGAAATACACCGGCCAGAAACACACTGGTCAGAAACACACTGGTCAGAAACACACTGGTCAGAAACACAGCAGTCAGAAACACAGTGGTCAGAAACACAGTGGTCAGAATCACACTGTTCAGAAACACACTGGTCAGAAATACAGTAGTCAGAAACACTAGTTAGAAACACATTGGTCAGAAACAAAGTGGTCAGAAACACAACGGTCAGAAACACACTGGTCAGAAACACTTTGGTCAGAAACACACTGGTCAGAAACACAATGGTCAGAAACATAGTGGTAAAAAACACAGTGGTCAGAAACACACAGGTTAGAAACACACTGGTCAGAAACACAGTGGTCAGAAACACAGTGGGCAGAAACACACTGGTCAGACACACACTGGTCAGAAACACACTGGTCAGAAATACGGTTGTCAGAAACACAGTGGCCAGAAACACACTAGTCAGAAACACACTAGTCAGAAACACACTTGCAGAAAAACAGTAGTCAGAAACACAGTGGTCAGAAACACAGTGGTCAGAAACACAATGGTCAGAAACACACTGGTCAGAAACACACTGGTCATAAACACAGTGGTCAGAAACACACTGGTCAGAAACACAGTGATCAGAAACACACTGGTCAAGACACAATGGTCAGAAACACAGTGGTCAGAAACACAATGGTCAGAAACACACTGGTCAGAAACACAGTGGTCAGAAACACACTGGTCAGAAACACAGTGGTCAGAAAGACAGTGGTCAGAAACACAGTGGTCAGAAACACACGGGTCAGAAACACAGTTGTCAGAAACACAGTGGTCAGAAACACAGTGGTCAGTAACACACTGGTCAGAAACACACTGGTCAGAAACATAGTGGTCAGAAACACAGTGGTCAGAAACACAGTCGTCAGAAACAGAGTCATAAGAAACACAGTGGTCAGAAACACAGTAGTCAGAAACACAGTGGTCAGAAACACAGTGGTCAGTAACACACTGGTCAGAAACACACTGGTCAGAAACATAGTGGTCAGAAACACAGTGGTCAGAAACACAGTCGTCAGAAACAGAGTCATAAGAAACACAGTGGTCAGAAACACAGTAGTCAGAAACACAGTGGTCAGAAACACAGTGGTCAGTAACACACTGGTCAGAAACACACTGGTCAGAAACATAGTGGTCAGAAACACAGTGGTCAGAAACACAGTCGTCAGAAACAGAGTCATAAGAAACACAGTGGTCAGAAACACAGTAGTCAGAAACACAGTGGTCAGAAACACAGTGGTCAGTAACACACTGGTCAGAAACACACTGGTCAGAAACATAGTGGTCAGAAACACAGTGGTCAGAAACACAGTCGTCAGAAACAGAGTCATAAGAAACACAGTGGTCAGAAACACAGTAGTCAGAAACACAGTGGTCAGAAACACAGTGGTCAGTAACACACTGGTCAGAAACACACTGGTCAGAAACATAGTGGTCAGAAACACAGTGGTCAGAAACACAGTCGTCAGAAACAGAGTCATAAGAAACACAGTGGTCAGAAACACAGTAGTCAGAAACACAGTGGTCAGAAACACAGTGGTCAGTAACACACTGGTCAGAAACACACTGGTCAGAAACATAGTGGTCAGAAACACAGTGGTCAGAAACACAGTCGTCAGAAACAGAGTCATAAGAAACACAGTGGTCAGAAACACAGTAGTCAGAAACACAGTGGTCAGAAACACAGTGGTCAGTAACACACTGGTCAGAAACACACTGGTCAGAAACATAGTGGTCAGAAACACAGTGGTCAGAAACACAGTCGTCAGAAACAGAGTCATAAGAAACACAGTGGTCAGAAACACAGTAGTCAGAAACACAGTGGTCAGAAACACAGTGGTCAGTAACACACTGGTCAGAAACACACTGGTCAGAAACATAGTGGTCAGAAACACAGTGGTCAGAAACACAGTCGTCAGAAACAGAGTCATAAGAAACACAGTGGTCAGAAACACAGTAGTCAGAAACACAGTGGTCAGAAACACAGTGGTCAGTAACACACTGGTCAGAAACACACTGGTCAGAAACATAGTGGTCAGAAACACAGTGGTCAGAAACACAGTCGTCAGAAACAGAGTCATAAGAAACACAGTGGTCAGAAACACAGTAGTCAGAAACACAGTGGTCAGAAACACAGTGGTCAGTAACACACTGGTCAGAAACACACTGGTCAGAAACATAGTGGTCAGAAACACAGTGGTCAGAAACACAGTCGTCAGAAACAGAGTCATAAGAAACACAGTGGTCAGAAACACAGTAGTCAGAAACACAGTGGTCAGAAACACAGTGGTCAGTAACACACTGGTCAGAAACACACTGGTCAGAAACATAGTGGTCAGAAACACAGTGGTCAGAAACACAGTCGTCAGAAACAGAGTCATAAGAAACACAGTGGTCAGAAACACAGTAGTCAGAAACACAGTGGTCAGAAACACAGTGGTCAGTAACACACTGGTCAGAAACACACTGGTCAGAAACATAGTGGTCAGAAACACAGTGGTCAGAAACACAGTAGTCAGAAACACAGTGGTCAGAAACACAGTGGTCAGTAACACACTGGTCAGAAACACACTGGTCAGAAACACAGTGGTCAGAAACACAGTGGTCAGAAACACAGTGGTCAGAAACACAGTGGTCAGAAACACAGTGGTCAGAAACACACTGGTCAAAAACACACTGGTCTAAAACACTGTGGTCAGAAATACATTGGTCAGAAACACAGTGGTCAGAAACACAGTTGTCGGAAACATACTGGTCAGAGGCACACTGGTCAGAAACACTGTGGTCAGATACGCAGTGGTCGGAAACACAGTGGTCCGAAACACGGTGGTCAGAAACACAGTGCTCAGAAACACAGTGGTCAGAAACACAGTGGTCAGAAACACAGTGGTCAGAAACACTGTGGTCAGAACACATTGGTCAGAAACACAGTGGTCAGAAACACACTGGTCAAAAACACAGTGGTCAGAAACACACCGGTCAGAAACACACTGGTCAGAAACACACTGGTCAGAAACACTCTGGTCAGAAACACAGTGGTCAGAAAGACAGTGGTCAGAAACACAGTGGTCAGAAACACACGGGTCAGAAACACTGTTGTCAGAAACACAGTGGTCAGAAACACACTGGTCACAAACACAGTGGTCAGAAACACAGTGGTCAGAAACACACTGGTCAAAAACACACTGGTCTGAAACACTGTGGTCAGAAACACACTGGTCAGAAGCACAGTGGTCAGAAGCACAGTTGTCGGAAACATACTGGTCAGAGGCACACTGGTCAGAAACACTGTGGTCAGATACGCAGTGGTCAAAAACACAATGGTCCGAAACACGGTGCTCAGAAACACACTGGTCAGAAACACAGTGGTCAGAAATACAGTGGTAAGAAACACAGTGGTCAGAAACACAGTGGTCAGAACACATTGGTCAGAAACACAGTGGTCAGAAACACACTAGTCAGAAACACAATTGTCAAAAACACACCTGTCAGAAACACACTGGTCAGAAACACACTGGTCAGAAACACAGTGGTCAGAAACACAGTGGTCAGAAACACAGTGGTCAGAAACACACTGTTCAGAAATACACTGGTCAGAAACACAGTGGTCAGAAACACAGTGGTTAGATATACAGTGGTCAGAAACACAGTGGTCATAAACACACCGGTCAGAGACACACTGGTCAGAAACACACTGGTCAGAAACACATTGGTTAGAAACACAATGGTCAGAAACACAGTGGTCAGAAACACAGTGGTAAGAAACACACTGGTCAGAAACACACTGGTCAGAAACACAGTGGTCAGAAACACTGTGGTCAGAAACACAATGGTCAGAAACACACTGGTCAGAAACACAATGGTCAGAAACACGGTGGTCAGAAACACAGTGGCCAGAAACACACTAGTCAGAAACACACTGGTCAGAAACACACTGGTCAAAAACACAGTGGTCAGAAACACAATGGTCAGAAAAACACTGGTCAGAAACACAGTGGTCAGAAACATACTGGTCAGAAAGATAGTCATCAGAAACACTCTGGTCAAGACACAGTGGTCAGAAATACACTGGTCAGAAACACACTGGTCAGAATCACAGTGGTCAGAAACACACTGGTCAGAAACACGTGGGTCAGAAACACAGTGGTCAGAAACACAGTGGTCAGAAAGACAGTGGTCAAAAACACACTGGTCAGAAACACAGTGGTCAGAAACACAATGGTCAGAAACACAGTGGTCAGAAACACACAGGTCAGAAACTAGTGGTCAGAAACACAGTGGTCAGAAACACAGTGGTCAGAAACACAATGGTCAGAAACACAGTGGTCAGAAACACACAGGTCAGAAACTAGTGGTCAGAAACACAGTGGTCAGAAACACAGTGGTCAGAAACACTCTGGTGAGACACACAGCGGTCAGAAACACAGGGGTCAGAAACACAGTGGTCAGAAACACAGTTGTCGGAAACATACTGGTCAGAGGCACAGTGGTCAGAAACACTTTGGTCAGATACGCAGTGGTCAGAAACACAGTGGTCCGAACCACGGTGGTCAGAAACACACTGGTCAGAAACACAGTGGTCAGAAAAACAGTGGTCAGAAACACAGTGGTCAGAAACACAGTGGTCAGAACACATTGGTCAGAAACACAGTAGTCAGAAACACACTGTTAAAAAACACACTGGTCAGAAACACAGTGGTCAGAAACACACTGGTCAGAAACACACTGGTCAGAAACACACTGGTCAGAAACACACTGGTCAGAAACACAATGGTCAGAAACACAGTGGTCAGAAACACAGTGGTCAGAAACACACTGGTCAGAAACACACTGGTCAGAAACACACTGGTCAGAAACACACTGGTCAGAAACACAATGGTCAGAAACACAGTGGTCAGAAACACAGTGGTCAGAAACACACTGTTAAGAAACACACTGGTCAGAAACACAGTGGTCAGAAACACAGTGGTTCGAAACACAGTGGTCAGAAACACAGTGGTTCGAAACACACCAGTCAGAAACACACTGGTCAGAAGCACACTGGTGAGAAACACACTGGTCAGAAACACAATGGTCAGAGACACAGTGGTCAGAAACAAAGTGGTCAGAAACACACTGATCAGAAACACACTGGTCAGAAACACAGTGGTCAGAAACACAGTGGTCAGAAACACAGTGGTCAGAAACACACTGGTCAGAAACACAATGGTCAGGAATACGGTGGTCAGAAACACAGTGGCCAGAAACACACTAGTCAGAAACACACAAGTCAGAAACACACTTGCAGAAAAACAGTAGTCAGAAACACAGTGGTGAGAAACAGAGTGGTCAGAAACACAGTGGTCAGAACAACAGTGGTCAGAAACACACTGGTGAGAAACACAATGGTCAGAAACACTGTGGTCAGAAACGCAGTGGTCAGAAACACAGTGGTCAGAACAACAGTGGTCAGAAACACACTGGTGAGAAACACAATGGTCAGAAACACTGTGGTCAGAAACGCAGTGGTCAGAAACACAGTGGTCAGAACAACAGTGGTCAGAAACACACTGGTGAGAAACACAATGGTCAGAAACACTGTGGTCAGAAACGCAGTGGTCAGAAACACAGTGGTCAGAACAACAGTGGTCAGAAACACACTGGTGAGAAACACAATGGTCAGAAACACTGTGGTCAGAAACGCAGTGGTCAGAAACACAGTGGTCAGAACAACAGTGGTCAGAAACACACTGGTGAGAAACACAATGGTCAGAAACACTGTGGTCAGAAACGCAGTGGTCAGAAACACAGTGGTCAGAACAACAGTGGTCAGAAACACACTGGTGAGAAACACAATGGTCAGAAACACTGTGGTCAGAAACGCAGTGGTCAGAAACACAGTGGTCAGAACAACAGTGGTCAGAAACACACTGGTGAGAAACACAATGGTCAGAAACACTGTGGTCAGAAACGCAGTGGTCAGAAACACAGTGGTCAGAACAACAGTGGTCAGAAACACACTGGTGAGAAACACAATGGTCAGAAACACTGTGGTCAGAAACGCAGTGGTCAGAAACACAGTGGTCAGAACAACAGTGGTCAGAAACACACTGGTGAGAAACACAATGGTCAGAAACACTGTGGTCAGAAACGCAGTGGTCAGAAACACAGTGGTCAGAACAACAGTGGTCAGAAACACACTGGTGAGAAACACAATGGTCAGAAACACTGTGGTCAGAAACGCAGTGGTCAGAAACACAGTGGTCAGAACAACAGTGGTCAGAAACACACTGGTGAGAAACACAATGGTCAGAAACACTGTGGTCAGAAACGCAGTGGTCAGAAACACAGTGGTCAGAACAACAGTGGTCAGAAACACACTGGTGAGAAACACAATGGTCAGAAACACTGTGGTCAGAAACGCAGTGGTCAGAAACACAGTGGTCAGAACAACAGTGGTCAGAAACACACTGGTGAGAAACACAATGGTCAGAAACACAGTGGTCAGAAACACAGAGGTCAGAAAAACAGTGGTCAGAAACACAGTGGTCAGAAACACAGTGGTCAGAAACACAGTGGTCAGAAACACACTGGTAAGAAACACAGTGGTCAGAAACAGAGTGGTCAGAAACACAGTGGTCAGAAACACACTGGTCAAAAACACAGTGCTCAGAAACACAATGGTCAGAAACACAGTGATCAGAAACACACAGGTCAGAAACACAGTGGTCAGAAACACAGTGGTCACAAACACACTGGTCACAAACACACTGGTCAGAAACACAGTGGTCAGAAACACAGGGGTCAGAAATACAGTGGTAAGAAACACAGTGGTCGGAAACACACTGGTCAGAGGCACATTGGTCAGAAACACTATGGTCAGATACGCAGTGGTCAGAAACACAGTGGTCAGAAACACGGGGTCAGAAACACACTCGACAGAAACACAATGGTCAGAAAAACAGAGGTCAGAAACACAGTGGTCAGAAACACAGTGGTCAGAAACACACTGGTCAGAAACACACTGGTCAGAAACACACTTGCAGAAAAAAAGTATTCAGAAACACAGTGGTCAGAAACATAGTGGTCAGAAACACACTGGTCACAAACACACTGGTGAGAAACACAGTGGTCAGAAACACAGTGGTCAGAAACACAATGGTCAGAAACACAGTGGTCAGAAACACACTGGTCAGAAACACAATGGTCAGAAACACTGTGGTCAGAAACACAGTGGTTAGAAACACACTGGTCAGAGACACACTGGTGAGAAACACACTGGTCAGAAACACAGTGGTCAGAAACACACTGGTCAAAAACACAGTCGTCAGAAACACAATGGTCAGAAACACAGTGATCAGTAACACACATGTCAGAAACACAGTGGTCAGAAACACAGTGGTCAGAAACACAGTGGTCACAAACACACTGGTCAGAAACACATTGGTCAGAAACACAGGGGTCAGAAACACAGTGGTCAGAAACACACTGGTCAGAAACACACTGGTCAGAAATACAATGGTCAGAAAGACAGTGGTCAGAAACACAGTGGTCAGAAACACACTGGTCAGAAAAACACTGGTCAGAAACACAATGGTCAGAAACACACTGGTCAGAAACACACTGGTCAGAAACACAGTGGTCAGAAACACACTGGTCAGAAACACAGTGGTCGGAAACACACTGGTCAGAGACACAATGGTCAGAAACACTGTGGTCAGAAACACAGTGGTTAGAAACACACTGGTCAGAGCCACACTGATCAGAAACACACTGGTCAGAAACACAGTGGTCAGAAACACACTGGTCAGAAACACAGTGATCAGAAACACACTGGTCAGAAACACAGTAATCAGAAACACAGTGGTCAGAAACACAGTGGTCACAAACACACTGGTCAGAAACACAGTGGTCAGAAACACAGGGGTCAGAAACACAGTGGTCAGAAACACAGTGGTCGGAAACACAGTGGTCAGAAACACACTGGTCAGAAACACAGTAATCAGAAACACAGTGGTCAGAAACACAGTGGTCACAAACACACTGGTCAGAAACACAGTGGTCAGAAACACAGGGGTCAGAAACACAGTGGTCAGAAACACAGTGGTCGGAAACACACTAGTCAGAGGCCCACTGGTCAGAAACACTGTGGTTAGATACGCTGTGGTCAGAAACACAGTGGTCAGAAACACGGGGTCAGAATGACACTCGTCAGAAACACAGTGGTCAGAAACTCAGAGATCAGAAACACAGTGGTCAGAAACACAGTGATCAGAAACACACATGTCAGAAGCACAGTGGTCATAAACACAGTGGTCAGAAACACAATGGTCAGAAACACACTGGTCAGAAACACACCGGTCAGATACACAGGGGTCAGAAACACACTGGTCAGAAACACACCGGTCAGATACACAGGGGTCAGAAACACACTGGTCAGAAACACACCGGTCAGATACACAGGGGTCAGAAACACACTGGTCAGAAACACACCGGTCAGATACACAGGGGTCAGAAACACACTGGTCAGAAACACACCGGTCAGATACACAGGGGTCAGAAACACACTGGTCAGAAACACACCGGTCAGATACACAGGGGTCAGAAACACACTGGTCAGAAACACACCGGTCAGATACACAGGGGTCAGAAACACACTGGTCAGAAACACACCGGTCAGATACACAGGGGTCAGAAACACACTGGTCAGAAACACACCGGTCAGATACACAGGGGTCAGAAACACACTGGTCAGAAACACACCGGTCAGATACACAGGGGTCAGAAACACACTGGTCAGAAACACACCGGTCAGATACACAGGGGTCAGAAACACACTGGTCAGAAACACACCGGTCAGATACACAGGGGTCAGAAACACACTGGTCAGAAACACACCGGTCAGATACACAGGGGTCAGAAACACACTGGTCAGAAACACACCGGTCAGATACACAGGGGTCAGAAACACACTGGTCAGAAACACACCGGTCAGATACACAGGGGTCAGAAACACACTGGTCAGAAACACACCGGTCAGATACACAGGGGTCAGAAACACACTGGTCAGAAACACACCGGTCAGATACACAGGGGTCAGAAACACACTGGTCAGAAACACACCGGTCAGATACACAGGGGTCAGAAACACACTGGTCAGAAACACACCGGTCAGATACACAGGGGTCAGAAACACACTGGTCAGAAACACACCGGTCAGATACACAGGGGTCAGAAACACACTGGTCAGAAACACACCGGTCAGATACACAGGGGTCAGAAACACACTGGTCAGAAACACACCGGTCAGATACACAGGGGTCAGAAACACACTGGTCAGAAACACACCGGTCAGATACACAGGGGTCAGAAACACACTGGTCAGAAACACACCGGTCAGATACACAGGGGTCAGAAACACACTGGTCAGAAACACACCGGTCAGATACACAGGGGTCAGAAACACACTGGTCAGAAACACACCGGTCAGATACACAGGGGTCAGAAACACACTGGTCAGAAACACACCGGTCAGATACACAGGGGTCAGAAACACACTGGTCAGAAACACACCGGTCAGATACACAGGGGTCAGAAACACACTGGTCAGAAACACACCGGTCAGATACACAGGGGTCAGAAACACACTGGTCAGAAACACACCGGTCAGATACACAGGGGTCAGAAACACACTGGTCAGAAACACACCGGTCAGATACACAGGGGTCAGAAACACACTGGTCAGAAACACACCGGTCAGATACACAGGGGTCAGAAACACACTGGTCAGAAACACACCGGTCAGATACACAGGGGTCAGAAACACACTGGTCAGAAACACACCGGTCAGATACACAGGGGTCAGAAACACACTGGTCAGAAACACACCGGTCAGATACACAGGGGTCAGAAACACACTGGTCAGAAACACACCGGTCAGATACACAGGGGTCAGAAACACACTGGTCAGAAACACACCGGTCAGATACACAGGGGTCAGAAACACACTGGTCAGAAACACACCGGTCAGATACACAGGGGTCAGAAACACACTGGTCAGAAACACACCGGTCAGATACACAGGGGTCAGAAACACACTGGTCAGAAACACACCGGTCAGATACACAGGGGTCAGAAACACACTGGTCAGAAACACACCGGTCAGATACACAGGGGTCAGAAACACACTGGTCAGAAACACACCGGTCAGATACACAGGGGTCAGAAACACACTGGTCAGAAACACACCGGTCAGATACACAGGGGTCAGAAACACACTGGTCAGAAACACACCGGTCAGATACACAGGGGTCAGAAACACACTGGTCAGAAACACACCGGTCAGATACACAGGGGTCAGAAACACACTGGTCAGAAACACACCGGTCAGATACACAGGGGTCAGAAACACACTGGTCAGAAACACACCGGTCAGATACACAGGGGTCAGAAACACACTGGTCAGAAACACACCGGTCAGATACACAGGGGTCAGAAACACACTGGTCAGAAACACACCGGTCAGATACACAGGGGTCAGAAACACACTGGTCAGAAACACACCGGTCAGATACACAGGGGTCAGAAACACACTGGTCAGAAACACACCGGTCAGATACACAGGGGTCAGAAACACACTGGTCAGAAACACACCGGTCAGATACACAGGGGTCAGAAACACACTGGTCAGAAACACACCGGTCAGATACACAGGGGTCAGAAACACACTGGTCAGAAACACACCGGTCAGATACACAGGGGTCAGAAACACACTGGTCAGAAACACACCGGTCAGATACACAGGGGTCAGAAACACACTGGTCAGAAACACACCGGTCAGATACACAGGGGTCAGAAACACACTGGTCAGAAACACACCGGTCAGATACACAGGGGTCAGAAACACACTGGTCAGAAACACACCGGTCAGATACACAGGGGTCAGAAACACACTGGTCAGAAACACACCGGTCAGATACACAGGGGTCAGAAACACACTGGTCAGAAACACACCGGTCAGATACACAGGGGTCAGAAACACACTGGTCAGAAACACACCGGTCAGATACACAGGGGTCAGAAACACACTGGTCAGAAACACACCGGTCAGATACACAGGGGTCAGAAACACACTGGTCAGAAACACACCGGTCAGATACACAGGGGTCAGAAACACACTGGTCAGAAACACACCGGTCAGATACACAGGGGTCAGAAACACACTGGTCAGAAACACACCGGTCAGATACACAGGGGTCAGAAACACACTGGTCAGAAACACACCGGTCAGATACACAGGGGTCAGAAACACACTGGTCAGAAACACACCGGTCAGATACACAGGGGTCAGAAACACACTGGTCAGAAACACACCGGTCAGATACACAGGGGTCAGAAACACACTGGTCAGAAACACACCGGTCAGATACACAGGGGTCAGAAACACACTGGTCAGAAACACACCGGTCAGATACACAGGGGTCAGAAACACACTGGTCAGAAACACAGTGGTCAGAAACACACTGGTCAAAAACACAGTGGTCAGAAACACAATGGTCAGAAACACAGTGATCAGAAACACACATGTCAGAAACACAGTGGTCATAAACACAGTGGTCAGAAACACAATGGTCACAAACACACTGGTCAGAAACACATTGGTCAGAAACACAGGGGTCAGAAACACAGTGGTCAGAAACACAGTGGTCAGAAACACTCTGGTCAGAAACACACTGGTCAGAAACACAGTGGTCAGAAACACTGTGGTGAGAAACACAGTGGTCACAAAAACACTGGTCAGAAACACAGTGGTCAGAAACACACTGGTCAGAAACACAGTGGTCAGAAACACAGTGGTCAGAAACACAGTGGTCAGAAACACAGTGCTCAGAACACAGTGGTCAGAAACATAGTGGTCAGAAACACACTGGTCAGAAACACAGTGGTCAGAAACACAGTGGTCAGAAACACAGTGGTCAGAAACACAGTGCTCAGAACACAGTGGTCAGAAACATATTGGTCAGAAACACACTGGTCAGAAACACAGTGGTCAGAAACACACTGGTCAAAAACACACTAGTCAGAAACACACTGGTCAGAAACACACCGGTCAGATACACAGGGGTCAAAAACTCTGTGGTCAGAAACACAGTGGTCAGAAACACACTGGTAAGAAACACAGTGGTGAGAAACACATTCGTCAGAAAAACAGTAGTAAGAAACACAGTGGTCAGAAATACAGTGGTCAGAAACACACTGGTCAGAAACACACTGGTCAGAAACACAGTGGTCAGAAACACACTGGTCAGAAACACAGTGGTCAGAAACACAGTGGT
>SZWC01013815.1:17697-44175 GCA_023375785.1 Penium margaritaceum
AGAAATGAATCACCTTTGAACGGTACGCCGGGTTGTTCCAGCTTGCCTCCGCAAAGTTCATAAAGGCGGCGGAGAGGTGATCGATACCGGTGTTGCGGTGAGAGGAGAGCAGAGGCGCCAACCTGGTCGCCTGAATTGGAGGGCTTCAAGAGGGCTGGGGTGAAGAAAAGACCGAAGCAAGCAGCAAGACGTCGGGGGGCCGGCAGGTGCTTTGAAGACGAGCTGGCGAGCGCGACCGTAGGCGCATCGCGTCTTTTTCTTCAGCTTTTCCTTGGCTTCATCGAGATGGTCAAGTCAGGAAATATCTCTTGTCGCGTGCCGATGCGATACGCATTGAGAAGGGAGAAAGGCCGGCGCAGAGACCCGATGCGGAGCGCGCATGGATGCTCGCGGTTCGGTTCCGCGAATGCGATCCGGAAGCCGATGTACGGCCTGTCGGTTTGCGGAACGCGCTCCCGTCTCACAAACCGCTTCCGGGTCGCGGCCTCAGTCTGGTCCTTCGAACGACAGTGGCCGTTGGGACGATAAGCCGAGAGAAGATCTTCTCGAAGAGATTCTGTCAACCTCACGAGGATTACTGTTACGGCGAAGTTACAATATACCCCGTTTCGGGACAACGAAAGCGCTATCCGCCCCGAGCGCGAGATTTTGGTCACCATCCGCCCCGGGTCTCGGATTTTGATCTCAAGGAGCCCCGACTTCGGAAATTTTAAACCAGGATGCCCCGGGTCCAGAGTGACTGGCACGCGGTACCCCGCCGGGTACGTGGTCATTTGCACTTACTGTCTATTTGACGACTAAGCCATATTCTCTCACTGCGGAGATATTTTCGTAAAAGTTGTTATGTCGGCATGGAGGCGGAATTGCGATGATTTCTGCAAACGAAAACATGTGGCCACACGTCACAACTTTAAGACACATGTGTTTCTGGCCCGGGGTATTTTGTAACACCGCAGGATACCCCTCATGGCGGGGTACATTGTATCGGCACCATGTGCCCCGCGGGACAGGGCGGGGTATCCTGTGATCAAAAAAGTCCACACGGGGCTTCTGGTGATCAAAAAACGACATGCGGGGCAATCTGAGCTAAAATACCAGGGGACGGGGTATCTCGCGAGTCCAGTCTCCCAACCCGGGGTATATAGATATTTTCCTGTTACTGTTAAAGCGCACTCTAATGATGCGTCAGCACCACCTCACGGCCACCGCACGACAGGTTGTGACGGTTGGGGGTTACCTCAGACGTCCAATCATTGGCCTGCTTGTGACCTGTTCAACACTGACGGAGGTAGCTGGTGCGCGGCTGGTATCGTCGCGACTGTAGAGTTCACGACTAATTCTCTGAACGACGATTTTTTGGGTTACATAGCAACCTATTACAATCGGTTCGTGGCCAAAAGATGCTTCAAGAAAATCGTGATTGGTGGATCGGTCATTTTTCTGACACATCCACCAATCAGGGTGCAAGAATCAGTCGGACTGTATGCCCCTCCATGTCCGCGGACGCCCAGCCTGGGTCGGTCCCAAAAAAAAAAACACGGACATCGACCTAGATTTCCGGACAGACCCCGGATAGTACGGAATAACCAGTCCGACGCCAAGACGAAAAGGTAAGGACTGTACGTTGGGTTGGCTACAACCCCTCCAGTCCATTGGCGAGCGGAATTTAATATTGTTTCTTTCCCTCCTCCTTGGCCTCGCCCTGTCCTGTTTCACGGAACTGGTCGACATGCTAAACTCTTGAGACTCGTGAACCCGGCTTCAAACACAGTCAAAATGAAAGAAAAGAAATTCAACCACCGTTATACAAGAAGGTAAATAAATTAAATTCTGCCTATATTTACGTCAAATTATCTTTTATAACATAAGGAAACATTCACAGTTAATCCAAATTTGTCCAAGATCATGTTCTATTATGCGAAGTTCATAATAGACGTGTGAAGCTAGCATGTTCACGATAAAAGAACAAATTAATCTCATTTAAATACATTAATCATCAGATAAAACCATATTCATAAAAACGGAGAAGAGATGCCTTTTGAGGTTCTTCTTCAATATGCTGGTGAATTGTTATACATGATACTATACTTTCAAGCGCATTCGTTCAATTTTTTGTTGTGTTTTTTTAGCCTTTACATCCACACAAGCTGGAAGTGATCTAGCATAGCTTGATGCAGTTTAGAAAGAGTTCGCCCAAACCATACACAATGTTTAAGAGCACACATAGGCAAACAAAAAAAAGAGTTTGAACGAATGCGGGCAAGGAAGGTAAACCTTCCATGGATGAAGTAAATTCTCATGGCAAACCTTCCATTATGTGGTCCAGATTGCGGGGAATTATTTAGCCTCTTAAGAGATACCAATATGAATATTTTTTCTCAGTTACTATGTAACCCTATGCACGCTTTGCGTGCAACACCTGCCTCTTGTTGTCAAGAAGATTTTACGATTTTTCGTCACGACGAGTTTCTTCAGAACGTTTTTTTTGTGTAAACGGTCCGCGACGACCGAGGACTGGCTTTGCTTCCCTGTTGGGGCCCAGTTAGAATGGATCGAGGCCACCAGACACAACTTCTCCGCTCATCGAACGAGCACGAAACGCTTCGTCGCTCCCCAAATGGAATCTCCAGCTATTGGATTACAAGTTCGATACATTATTAAAAGAAGCTCCACATTCACTTGACCTCTAGACACGTAAAGATGACCGCTTTCACAACTGAGCGTGGAATCGAAGCAACCTTCCTGTTAATGTGCGGACACTTCGAGTCGACCACGGTGGGGAAGTGCAAGATTGGGAATGGATGGGTTAGAAGCTGCGCCTTCCCAACATGTACGCTGACATCAGCATGAATGTTTCGATCTATAGGTGGAAATACCTGAATCCTCCCACATCCACGCCCCAAACGAACGCCTCGGTCCAGTTCCAGATCTTGCCGGTCCTTCTCGTTTCGATCCGAACCATCCAGTCAAAAAATGCTCTCAACCTATAGTTCAACTGTGCGTTGGACGGTGAAAGCGGCCTCAATTTTACGTCGGATACAAGTTCTAAGACCCATTTCTTACGAAAAAGCGATCGTCCGAAAGTCGGATGACGCTGCAATGCGGATATCATGAATCCACCACAAACACCACTTCATGGCTACAGGAAAAGGCTGTGTGCGAATTTCCAATCCTAGACAGCTGTGCAATCAATATCGCAGTAACATCACAAGTCGACAAAAGTTCTCTTCCGTACCATGCCGCAACAGGCTGTCTCAGCTGTCTGCCTGCAAGAGGGAGGAAATAGTGCTTGGACTGCCGGCGGTGAAGAAAAACGTTTTCGGAAAAATAGTGGGCGTTACGACTGATATATCCGCGCAAACGTCGAAGTAAGCCTGAGATATGCAGAATTTGAATATTTGTAAAGACATGTCCACATAGTTAGATTATTGACTTTCTGTATCCAGAACTTCCTAATGTGCACAACATAGATCCATGCATGCTAAAACAATAATAAAATTTCCTACACAATATAATCAAGCTGGGGATGTAACGTTGATTATTTCACATACATAACTACTTTTCTACCATACATTCAATGAGGTGACGGTTGGTGTCGTCCCCACGGACCAGTGTTCGTGAATGTAATTCACTGGAGGAAAAAGAATTGATAGCACGCGATTGTCCAATGATGTGCCAAGAAGTAAAACTTGTTCAATGATATCCCTATCATTGTGTTTGCGAAGAAGGGGTAATGCTATGTCTCCTCAGGCTCTCGCTCCACAAATGTGAAACCTGCAGTGTGTGTTTCTCCACTTCTCGAACACAACCTTACATTTGGGTGCCAACATCTTTCCTTGTGGAAATCTGGCACAAGCCTCACTGGTAGTTTCGACTCGTCGCAACAAGTCCTCGAATTGTCCCAGGTCATGCTTGACGTCCACCCATCGATTTTCATGCTATCGTTGTTTCCTGCACTCCAAGAACGTCTCCGTCCAACCTAGGTAGCTCGCATGAAACCGACAAGAGAAGTGCCTCGTGCCACGAGATCAAGTTTGTACCGACACTGTCTCTTGGTGTTTGCTGCGTAAAACATAGTGTGTACCCTCTCTTCCTGGTTAGTGTGTATCTTTGTGTCGTCGACTAAGTGTTGAAGTTCGTAGGCCACTCACAACTCTGTGACCTCTTGTCTCCACACATATTGCGCACGTCTGTACAGATTGACTGACAATGGCTCTACCTGGGAGGCTCTACCTGGGAAAGCTACAGGCGTGTCAGCCCTGGCAGGAGGCATGGATGCTCTCGTGCTGCTACTGCTGGACCAGAAACAACTCTTGACACACATTTAGTCATTGTCTGATCCTCTTTGACTCTCTTGACTTGCAGATGCGGTAGATGCTAGGGCCCGTACATTTCTCACTGCCGTGCCTTGCATCATGTTGCTTGCCTTTAGTGTTTTCTGGGGGAGCTGCCTTTTCCGGGTGCTGATCCTTAGGGGGCCACCGTGCCGGGTTCACCCGTGCACTGGTGAGCAGCCACTGTCTCGGTTTTATGCCGAGCGGTCCGGCTCGTCCCCCGGGTGGCGGCGTGTGCTCGCTTGGGTGTGATGCCCGTGGCGAGCGCACGCTCACCGGATGCTAACTCTCTCTCGCTCCCCCTCCCACTCACTTGTCTTGGTTGTACCAGAGTTAATGAAGGCAAGCTTTCCGCATCCATGGCGTCGTGCAGCTTGTGCACGTGGTTGCTTGCTCCCACACTCAACCTAGGAAACTTCTGGGTAACTACTGGTATCAGAGCGATGTGAGGCATCTCGCCCACCGCTCCTCGATCCTGGGCAGCCGCCTCTGCCCACGCCCGAGCCTGTGTCGGCCACCTAACCTCACCGCAGCAGTGTCTCTACACTGTGCTTCTGCTCGGCGCTGAACAACGGCGCCACCTCGTTCCGTAGTGCTCGTCTGAGCTCAGCCTACACCCACGGGCATCACCTCGCGGAACCCATTCTCTGAGCTCTCTTGTTGCTCGGAGCAACCTAGGTCACGCCTCTAGCTACTGTTTCATCTCGGATTGCCACTACAATCGACACATATGTGCCGTCCGGGGGACCCAGACCTAATCTCGTACAGGCACGCACACCCTCTCCATCTTCACCGTGCACTGTCCTATCTCTTCCCTTTGGCAACCTGAGTGGTGCACTGCAACGAGTGCCCTAGTTACGCCAGCAGCCCACTCAGCTCTCCACGCTGGCGGACGACGGCGACTCCCCTCTGTGGGTGCGCATGCTTGACCACACCTACTAGCAGGACGACGTCGCCGCTACAGCAGAGCGAGAGAGGGAGGAAATCGATCGCCAAGTTTACACCCCGAACGACCTACCACCATCACCGCCCTTGTCGCCTAGGATGCAACCCACTAGCAGTTCTCCACCTCCTGAATGGTCCGCTTCACCCATTCCTTCTCCTCCTTCTACTGTCGCAGGACCAAACACAACATCTACTGCACCCGAGGTGCCCGGCGTCATCCCGGTTCTCCCCGTTCACACAAACTCAATCACCTTAGCCGGCGCTCTCCTTGACGCAGCAGCTGGTGTTGCAACCACCTTCGCAGCGACAGCAAGAGCCTGCCGTGCTCCTGCACAGACGGCCGTTGGCAGAGCTGCTGAAGCTTACGCACACACAGCTACCTCACTCACTCTGCTTGCAACTGCCGCCACTCTTCAACCTTCTCTTGCGTCACCAGCTTGGTGAGCATTGCCTTCAAATTTACCCTCTGCTCTCCTCTCACTCTCAGCTCCTATTCCATCTTTCATCATGCCTGCACCAGAGGAAACCATTGAGGCCCTCCAGGCCGCTCTTAGTGAGGTTCAAGAAGAACGCCGCAGAGCCGAGGATGAGCTTCATCGGGGACAAGAAGCGCAGCATGAGCTAGCTGCTATAGTAGCCGCACTGGTTATTGAGAAACTGCGTACCATTCCCACCTTTGCCGCGATTCTGCCTGCCACAAACTCTGCCTTAGCTAACTCGTTTGCTCCTCCCGGTGACACCGTTGCCAACTCTTCCTCTCCCTCTCTCTCAGCAGCAGCCTTTGCCCATCCCCTACTTCCAGCTCGACAGAACGACTTTGAAACTCCACTACCACAGTTCACTCCCAAGCTCACGTTCACATCCTGGGAAACTCGCTTTAGCGCATAGGCCCAGGGTGATCTTCTCTGGGAGTACTACTCGCCCGCCAAGGTGTCGTTTGTGCCACAACCGACAGAGGCAGCTCGCGCTGTACGCGCACTCATCAATGCAGGTTCAGAAAGTCTTCTCGACGACATTGGTATGTACAATGCAGACCCCTCCCGTGGCACGCTAGCTGATCCTGTTGGCGCCTACGCCCTCATCCGCCGTCGCAAGACAGTAACTTGGCACGCTGCCCAAAGCGCCCTCACAGTGCAATTCAACACCTTGCAGATGCGTGCAGATGAGACAGCAGATGAGTATTGGGCGCGTAGTCTGCGCCTATTACGAGACCTGGGAAGGGCTGCTCCAGGTCCTCTTTTCGCCTGCCTCTCCATTGTTGCTGGCCTCATCCCTAAGCTATCTAATCTGTATCTTCATGTCTCCCAGGCTGAGCTTGAGCGTCTTGCCTCTGAACCTGTCCCTGATAATTCCCCACCTGGGATCGGCCCCCTCTTTGACTTTACTGCCTCGCGCCTAACGGACTGGTGGAATGCCCTCAACAACAAGCGCATGCATCGCGCTGCATTGGCTGCTGTCACTACCTCCTCCTCGTCCTAGTATGCCGCAGCCTCCTCTCCTTCGTCCTCTTCGCAGGTGACAGCACACTCCACTCAAGGTTCTTCCCGAGGTGGTGGCTCCGGTCGGGGGGGTGGTCGAGGGGGTAAAGGCCGTGGGGGTGGCCGCGGTGGAAAAAACTCGGCCATCACTGCTGCTGACGTCACCTGTTGGAACTGTGGTGCCTCCGGTCACTCTACACCAAAATGCCCTGCCCCTCGTGATGATGCACGGTTGGCCTCCTCCATGCGCGCTCATTGGGCACGCACCAGTGCCACTGCCTCCTTTGCCGCTGCTGCGGTGACTGCTGCCTCCTCCTCATCATCTTCCACTGGCTCTGCCCTCTCCACCGCCTCTGCTCCCGTACACCCGACACCTCCAACACCCAGTCCGTGGAGCTGGATTCCTCCTCCATCTGGACCACCATGCTATGGACCTCCGCCCTCTCACTATCACGTACCCCACTGGGCACGTGACGACGGGCATTTCTCTGACCGCTCCTCCGACCGCTCCTCAAAGCGCTCCTCTGATCACCGTGACGAGGAGCGGACGCTTGAACGTCGGTTGGCGGAGCTTCTTCACCTTCGCTCTCAGGGAGGTGAGAGTGTGAGTGGCCAGTCTCACGTGTCTATTTGTGAGTCTGAGGACACTCTTCGCGGTGATTCCTTTGGTCGTGTTCAAGGGGAGTTGCCTGGATTGAGGAATGGCAGTCACATACGTACCCTGCACGTCTTGGTCGCTCCTCCTCTGTCTCTTCCTGAGGCACTGTCGCTGTCTGTCATGTCCTCCCCACCACTCGTGCCTCGCCCGGCCTCTGGATCATCAATTATGGGGCCACTCATCACATGACCTCCTGTCGCTCGTCCTTCGTTTCCCTTGGCCCTGTTCAGTCCGTCCACTCTGTCCGCACTGGCTCCGGCCAGTTAATCCCTGGACTTCTCCTCTAGTCGTGGCCTTGCCTCTATCTCTCTTCGCTCGTCTGGCCGTGCTGTTCTTCGTGGTGTTTGCTGTGATCGCCTGTTCCGCGTCCCGCTCACATTGCCCTCCACTTCCGCTGCATCTGCTCTTGTTCATGTTACACCTTCCTTGTCTCCTGAGCATACTCATCTCCTGCATCGTCGTCTCTGCCATATTCACACCGCTGCCATCCAGCGCCTCCTTCACCTTCGGGCAGCCCACAGCCTTGACCCTGCCACTTTTGCTCCCCCCTGCACTTCCACCTGTCTTGACTGTGCCAGTGGCAAGATGCACCGCTCTCCTTTTCCCACCTTTGAGTCCACTATCACTCAACCCCTTGACCTAGTGCATGCTGACGTCATGGGCCCCTTGCCCAATGACTTCCTTGGTGGCCTTGGTCGTTACGTCCTCTGCTTGACTAATGATTTCTCCTGCTACTGCTGGGTCTTTCCCCTCCGTCACAAAAGCGACGTCACTGACGTTCTTGAGTCCTGGCTTCCGCAGGTTGAGCATGCCTGCAACAGACCCCTGCGTGTCTTTCGCAGTGATCGTGATGGTGAATTTTTTTGTCCCACTTCTCGTTTCCTCTCCTCTCGTGGTGTCCGGGTCGAGTCTTCTGCCCCTTACACTCCTCAACAAAATGGTGTTTCTGAGCGCTGGAATCGCACCCTTGCTGATGGTGTGCGTTCCCTCCTCTCTACCTCTGGCCTATCCCCTCTCTTTGCCTTTGAGGCAATGTTGTATATCACTTGCGCCTGGAACCGTGTCCCTCATGGCCCCCTTCCCCACTCTGTCACCCCCTTCGAACGCTGGACTGGTCAGCGTACCGATCTCCGCCTTGCCCGTGTTTGGGGTTGTCTTGCCTCCGTGTGGGTTCCCTCGGACCACCACGATGGCAAGCTGTCACCTCGTGGCCGGCTCTGCCTCTTTTTGGGCATCTCTCCCTTCTCCAAAGCGTGGCATTTCTGGGATCCCTCCCGATGCCGCGTCCTCGAGTCTCGTGATGCCCTGTTCTTTGAGCACCTATTTGAATGTGACACTCCTCGCCTCGGTGCCTCCCTCGCTTCGCCCTCTCTGAGTGGGGGTGGTTCTCTACCCCTTGGGCCTTCCGTGCTCTCCTCTGGACGTCCCTTGTCGCCTCCCGTTGCCTCGTCCACTACACCGAGTCTGGCCTTGCCCTCCTCTCCTTCTCAGTCCTCTTTGCCCTCTGTATCATCTGCCCCTATCACTGCACCCTCTTCTCCTTCTTCGCCTGATGCTACCTCACCTGCATCTTCCGTCTCACCACCTGGCGCTGTCTCTCCGCCACGTGCTCTCTCTCCACAATCTGATCCTACGGTCTCCCCACCTCCGGCTGTACAGTCACACCCTGATGTTCCTTCCGCCTCCTTGCGTGCACCGTCCATTCCACCGGTGTCACCCTACACTCGTGGCGGGTGCCTCCGTGCACTCCCCTCTCAGTCACACCCAGTAGTCTCTGGTGACCCTGGTCTCCAGGCTCTCGGCCTTGCTGACTCCTCTCTGTCCACTGCTACATCCATCATCCACCCCAGCACTGCACTGGGGTACTCCCTTGTTGAGGATGAGTTCCATTCAGCTCTGTCCTCATCTGTGGCAGGATACGTTGCATCGTGATTTACTGCCGCTGGGCTCTCCCCTCTACCACAAGAGCCTCTGACTGTGCAAACAGCCCGCACGGCCTCTGACTCCTTTCCTTGGGAGAAGGCCATGAAGGCTGAACTTGATGCACTTTCTGAGCACAAATTGTACGAGCTTGTTGATCTCCCACCGGGTCGCAAGACAGTTGCGGCCAAGTGGGTGTATCGTCGTAAACTGAACCTTGACAACATTGTTGAACGCTACAAGACACGTCTCACCGCAAAGGGGTTCTCCCAGATCCCCGGTGTCGACTTTGAAGAGACCTTTGCACCAGTTGGTCGATACACCACGGCCAGGCTCTCTTGAGCCTAGTTGCTCAGCATGACTCGGAGCTCGAGTAGATGGATGTTAACAATGCATTCCTCCATGGTAGGTTGGATGAGGAGATTTACACGGTGCAGCCACCTGGCTTCTCAGATGGAACAAACCGGGTGTGGTGCTTGCGCAAGGCCCTTTATGGGCTGAAACAGTCCCCACGGTGTTGGAACCAAGAAATCACAGCGACCCTTGAAAAGGGAGGATACAGACGGAGCACACTGGATCCAATGCTGTTCCTCAGTGGCCCCACCAAGCCACTTGTCGCCATCCTTGTCTACGTAGATGACCTTCTTATTGCCTCTCCTGATCCTGCCTCGGTCGCAGTAGCAAAGGCGCTTCTTCAGGCAACACACAAGATGAAGGATCTTGGTCCGGCTCGAGTTTTTCTTGGCATGGAGCTGGAACGAGACCGGGGGCGGCGTACCTTGCACGTCCACCAGGTTGCATATGTACGCAGCCTGGGGGAGCGATTTGCCCCGCTTCTTACTTCCGTCCCCACTGCATCCACTCCCATGACACCCACTGGTCAGTCCTTACTGGAGTCACGGGACATGTCCACACTGGGGGAGGTGGTCGATGTGACCGATTACCTCCGTGTCATTGGGTCTCTAATGTATCTTGCCACGACCACTGGTGCAGATGTGGCATTCGCTATGAATTTCCTTTCCCAGTTCTCCCAGTGCCCTCATGAGCGTCATCTTGAGGCAACATTGTGGGTGGTGTGCTATGTCCTCTCCACCCCCCGCATCGGCTTGTACTTTCGTGCACAGCCCTCGGTTGTCGTTGACGGCTTCACGGACAGTGACTGGGCCCATGACTCTGATGCTCGCAGCCGAACAGGCTACATCTTTCCTGTCGGTGGCACTGCAGTCTCCTAGAAAAGTGGCAAACAAGGGTGTGTCGCTCGCAGTTTCGCTGAGGCTGAGTATGTTGCGCTTGGTGCGGGCACATGTGAGGCTGTCTGGTTATGTCGTCTGTTGCAGCAATTGCGTATACCCATCCGTTGCATCACGTTGCGTTGTGATAACCAAAGCACGAAAGCCATTGCTGAAAACAGTGGCATGCATCATCCACGCACCAAGCACATCAATGTGGACCATCACTTTGTTCGCGAGTGCATTGCTGCTGGCATAGTCCAAGTCAATTGGGTGGACACACGGTCTCAAAGAGCTGACTTCCTCACAAAGGCCCTCAGTCGTAATGTGTTCAAAGGTGTTGTTCACTCTGTTGGTCTTATCTGTCCACATGATCCAGGCTGATTTGGTCCAGTATGTCCCCGTCACCTCTCGTGATTCCCTTGTGATGTTCGTTTGTGTGTGGAGTGTTGTCTGCGGGTCATGGGGGAGTGTTGAAGTTCGTAGGCCACTCACAACTCTATGACCTCTTGTCTCCACACATATTACGCACGTCTGTACAGATTGACTGACAATGGCTCTACCTGGGAAAGCTACAGGAGTGTCAGCCCAGGCAGGAGGCATGGATGCTCTCGTGTTGCTGTTGCTAGACCAGGGACAACTCTTGACACACATTTAGTCATTGTCTTATCCTCTTTGACTCTCTTGACTTTGAGATGTGGTAGATGCTAGGGCCCGTATATTTCTCACTGCCCTGCCGTGCATCATGTTGCTTGCCTTGAGTGTTTTCTGGGGGAGCTGCCTTTTCCGGGTGCTGATCCTTAGGGGGCCACCGTGCCGGGTTCACCCGTGCACTGGTGAGTAGCCGCTGTCTCGGTTTTATGCCGAGCGGTCGGGCTCAACCCCCGGGTGGGGGTGCGTGCTTGCTTGGGTGTGATGCCCGTGGCGAGCACACGCTCACCGGATGCTAACTCTCTCGCTCCCCCTCCCACTCACTTGTCTTGGTTGTACCAGAGTTAATGAAGGCAAGCTTTCCGCATCCATGGCGTCGTGCAGCTTGTGCACGTGGTTGCTTGCTCTCACACACTCAACCTAGGAAACTTCTGGGTAACTACACTAAGTCGTTCGCTGAGAGCGAGCGCACCCATCTCCCGTCGGTGATGAGACACCGGCGATGGGGGACGCGTCTACACTCGGTGAGAGTGGGAAAATCATGTATTTAGTTTTTCATTTCTTTACATGATATCCATTTCTTTCAAAGATGGCTGCACAACTCAGTTGGGCTGCCAGCCGTAGAAGAAGTGCCCGTGGTTGTTGAAGGTCCATGTCATCGCACGTTATGACAACATCGTCGTGGAGCAGTTCGTGGACGATCACCACTTTGTCCTTGGAACGTGATCTAGCATAGACGGTGCGGCTGATTAGTCGTCACATTGCCTCAACACAAAAGTGCAACGACACGGCCAATGTCAAGGTTCTTGAGACTGTTGTGAAGAAAAGCATCGGCAAGGAGGTTGACAAGAACACTCTGTACCGTGCAAAGTCGACGACTCAGGAGCGTATCATGGGGCCGAAGGACAAAGCGTGGAGTCTGTTTCCAGTCTACTGTGAGAAGTTATTATGTTCTTGCTTTCTTGCTCAGTTTTCATTGATTTTTCTTGTTGGAGGCCAAGTAGCTGATTCGGGTTGCTTTCCTTTGCAGCTCATGCCTGTGGATCCGAAGACACTTGTTGTTGCCAAGTCCTCGCAGGATGGTGCTTTTCGTCCAGCATTTATCACGCCCGGTGCCACCATCCTAGGCTTCCAACACTGATGGCGGCTGTTGACCATGGATGGCACACATTTGAAGAATGGGTATGCGTAGGTTTGGTTCATCTGCCAAGTTTTTATGCAAACGACAATGATGTGCCCATAGCTTGGGCCATGGCCAGTGCCAAAAATGAAGACAATTGGAATTGGTTCTACTTTCACCTATCTTTGGCGTATCCTACTGTTGCGCACGAGGGCACTGTCGTCATAAGCGACCGTGACAAAGGCTTGTTGAACATCGTGGCCGAGAAGCTGCCAGATACCCTGCATAGTTACTTGGCCTTCAGCATGCAAGAGAACGTACGGCACAAACGCGACAAACAGGCGGGCTACTGATTCTGGCGTTTGGCACACACTCTGACTGATGTGGAATGGCAGAGGTATGAGGAGCAAGTGTGCCACATGAGCCCGTGCGCTGTTGTCATGCTACTATTCACTAACGTGGAGGGTGGATTCTCGAAGGAGCAGTGGAGCAAGCTCTAACACCCTCTTGGACACGGCGGCCACACGACTTCCAACGATGCGAAGTCATTGAACGTCCGCATCATTGAGGTTTGCAAGTATCTTCCCTTCTAATGCTTCGTTGTATTGTACATGTGGGTATAGTGTTCACTCAGAGATCGTTGCAAGCTGAGCAAGCATGTGAAGGGGTAGTTTGCCCCAACGTCAGAAAAGAGGATGCTCCAGGTGTCCATTAGCAACGCAGACTACGAGGTGGAAGAGGAGGGCCCGCATTCCGCCACCGTGATAGGCCCGAGCAACCGTCAACGCCGAGTGAACGTGCAAGAAAGGATGTGCACGTGCAAAGGGTGGAAAGAATGGGGGCAGCCCAACGTGCATGCCTGTGCAGTTATGATTGACAGGGGGAAAATCCTGAGCCGTTGGTGGACGTGCATCATACTCGCATGATGTACCGTCGTATGTACAACAACCCCATACCTGGCATCAAATTCATCCACCTCAAACACCCATAGGACAAGGTGTGGAGATAGCCCGGACCCAAGCGTAGCCCTGGCCGTCCTAAGAGTGCAAGTTGGGAACGGGAAGACCGCAGAAAGAACCACATATGTCTGCAGTGTGGGGTGCGTGGGCACGGAAAACTCAAGTGCCCAAACCCACCGGCAGTGGGAGGAGCCGCGACTGTAGCGGAAAAACGCGTTGCTGTGGAACCTAGAGCACATGGACGAGGCCCATTTTTGTAGAGATTGCGGCTAGATGCTTTCCTGTCGCGTCTACAGGGGATGGTGCAGGATTAGTGGGTGCTTGGGGGCCTGGTGCCTCTGCCAGAGGTAGTAGACAAGGTGCGCGGACACGCAGGACAGACGAAGATGACATGGGGGCCGGAGGCAGAGGGGGCTGGCGTGGGTGGTGTACAAGCGCAAAGGGCTATAGCACTTAAAGTAGGCTGGTCACTAGCAGACATAGTGGGAATTGGAACCGACTGGGCAGCAGCACGGGAAGAAGCAAGAAGGTCTAGTGGGGGTGCAGTAACAGTTGCGGGAACAAGTCCATTGGGGTTCAACATGAGCTCGGAATTTACCGTAGCAAGCGGTGTAACGTTTGCAGGTGTTGAAGTAGGTTTTGTTGTACCTGTTGCACTTGCCGCACATGGTGCAGCACCTTCAGTCGCTGGTGTTGATGTAGACCCTCTCTACGACCCAGAGGCAAACGCAACATACGACTTAGGAGAAGAAGGGATTTACGACCCCAAGAGGTACATCTTGCCTTACTCGGATGAAGAAGAAGAGGAGGAGGGCGGGTACGATAACTTGAGGGAGCAGCATGAGTGGGAGAGGTGTGAGGAAGTGTACCAATAGGCAGCCACAACACAGAAGGCAGCACACCTTGAAGCAACATGGGACGACGAGCCTGACGATGTGGATGAGGAAACCTACATGTAAATAGTAAGTTACTCCTGTCCAATCATTCCGTACTTTCTAGGTCAGTCTCCGTATGATGTATGCCTCGATTTCATGCTCATGGTACCTTGCTTTGTGCAGGCAACAGTGTCTACACTCTGGAAACTACTGGTTCAGACTACATGTGGCCTACTCTACAGAGGTATAGTTAATCGACCCAAACTCATACACTCCATTATCAGTGTATCCAAAAGTGTATTCCTGTACCTATGGATTTCTCAACATTTATGAACGTGACGGCACGTGGCTAGAGCCCACACATGTATTCCTTGTCAAACATGAAAAGAGTTCAGGTATTCTTATGATGTAGACAAGTTTTTTTTTAGCGGTCAATGTTCACTTTTCTGTTCACTACCCAATACACTTTTCTGTACACAGTTTTCAAGGGTGAGGTGATTGGTCATGTATGACTCTACAGGGGGCTGAAGGATACAGGGCACAAGGTACTATTGGCTTGGGTCAGACAGCACTTGGTCCAAGGCATGGAGAAGCCCCAACACTTTTCCAAGCAGATTAGAGGAGTTTGGGAAGTGTCACTTAAGTGCTTCAACGTGGATGTACCTATCATTTTCCATGAAGAAATACTATTAACACATCCATCTATTTTGGGTACATCATGTACATAACAGGTGGAAGAAGTCATCATGAATCCGATAATCAGTTGCCGAACACATAAATGGTAGAGCAAGGTGTCATTCTTACATCTCTTTGAACGTTGTTCTTTTGCAACTACGGTGGGATTCAACATTTGTTTAAGGGACAACAAGGCCATTATGAGACAGATAGAGTGCACAGTTGGGGAGCCAAGTGTACTTTCGTTCTTGGTTGGTATGTGTACTACATACGTCATTCTCAAGTTCTGGCCTTTTGGTAATCGTACCCATGTCACCAAGGTGTATTACTCCACATGTCCAGTGCAAGATGACTCGTCGGCAGTTTCAATTGTCACAGGAGAAGATGTAGATGAGGATGAGGACGTCGTTTATGATGTCGATAGTAACATGGACTATGAAGACTGTTCTGGGGATATCAACAATGTTTTTGTCCCAGAATTCTGCCAGCCAGGATAGTTGTGTTTAGCATGTGACACCATTGGTTGGCTTCATTCCCTTCCACCCCCGGTTAGGCAGTTGATTGTTAGTGGACACCCATGACAGAATTTGTACAAAACCTCCGATTTGTACTTGCTTTCCATGCAGTATGAAGTTGTTTCCCATGTCAGACATTTCTTGGTCTGCACATGTTCCCCGTATATGACGCGTACATATTATTAGCGAAAAATGTATGATTAATTCCTTGTCTTTGGGGTCAGCATTATGTATGAACGACATCTTATGACCCTAAACATCGGTTGCTAGGGCTGATACACACATTTTCCCCATAAAAGCACACCATCATCGGGGCTTTCATGCCCAGAAAAAAAACATGAAATCATGTCCACGAAGAAAGCACACAATATCTTTAAGCACACGTCATCACGCGCACATCGCACATTGCATGAGCTATCGCTACATTACGGCGACGACGACGTCCAATCGACGTCAAGGTCAGATACTGGTGTTTGTCGGTTGGAAAAGAACAAAAAACCTAGCTATCAAACGTGCTCTCTGATGACCGGTTGTCAGACGCATAACCGTTCGAACCACAAGGGACCATTCACCACCAGCCGACTTGCCAAAGGTCCGAATGTGGATTTGGACTGATTATGTGAAAGTGGATTGGATATGGCATTTATAAATAGAAAGACGCGTGTGCACTGTATTTCATGCCCAAGCAGGTGGACATACCATTCTTAATGTTTCGACATTTGGATATGGCGTGGTTAACATGCAAAATGTGGATATCTTGATAATTATTGAGAATTTTGTCGATGTATGGTCACTCCCTCGAAACATAGCACACCCCTTCACTACACCCGCAGCGCTGCGCATACTACCAGCTAAAATTTATGAATCCCCATCACCCCATTGACTGCCACAATTCTTGCCATCGACCAGAGTTTCCCCTAAACAGTTCATGAAAAAACAGTTTCCAACAGGCCCTCTATAAGCACTTGAGGGGTTGTGGATTTACTTAACGTTCAGCCTCCTCCCACGCCTTGCGGTACCAGGTCCTTTCAATAAATACGCATTTTAGTCTCCCAAACACATTCACAGGTGCCAAGATATATGTCGCCTCAGTCAGAATAGATGTGACATTCGGTGAAAATGTTACACCAAGCGGAACGTAGGTGGTTCACAGGGATGAGGTACGAGACAAAAGACGATTCGGGTGATTGGGACAAATGGAAAGTTTTTACTAAGGAGTAAGTGTACTTCGATGACAAGTGTCAAGTGCGTCCAGCACATACAGGCAATGTCCATAATGAGTTTGAGGCAAAAGTCAAGTCTTCGGCGCTCAAGCCAAGCGACACATGCAAGGTCGCACAATGAGTGGTGGATTTGAGAAGCTTGGCCAATGAGTTGGGGGGCTTCATGAATATCCCGCTGCTTCTTTATGAAAGTCGAGCGTCATCAAAGTTTTGACCGAACGATATCCAAACATCGAAAAGGTTTGCGACACTTATGTCGAACGTTATGGAAAGTGGTCGAAGGTGTCGGAAACTTCTGAAATGGAACATCGGAGGTCAGGGCAGTCGGCCAAAATACCCTCGGCCGAACGACGTAAAAATCCTGGAGTTGCCGTGTGGTGGGCCATGAATACAAGAACAGAAATGCCCACTCGCGAGTTTAAGCGATTCATGTACGTCAAGGACGTAAGAGTTCCCCCACCCATTTTAGCCATGACGTCCCGGCGCGATAGTAGACGTAGGCCGGTGATGGAAAAAGTAGCCTTTGATGAGATGATCGACATCTTGAAGGTTGTCATAGGGCTCCCAGCTACTGTGCGTCTCGTCATAGTTGTGCCATTTGACCAGATATGCGGTCATTTTGCCACGGCGTTGATGTTTGAGGAAATCTTTGACTACGTACTCCTTGTCCTTGTCTACTTGTACAGGAGGTGGAGGTGCGATGTCTCTATCGTGGAAGTTTTGATTGGGGTCCTGATAGTGCTTGATTTTCCTGATGTGGAAGAAAGGATGAATTTCCATGTAGTCGAGTAGATGAAGGGAAGGGATGACTTGGGTTTGAATTCGCTTCATCTCAAACGGCCCCAATCATCGTGGTTTGAGCTTCGTGCAGTCCTGTCCTTGGAGTCTGATACTCGTTGCGCTAAGGAGGATACGATTGCCAACACTAAAGATGCCATCGCTATGATTTTGGTTGGCTGCCTGCTTCATGGTTGCTTGCTTCTTTTTTAGGGTCTGCCATGATCCCTGAGATTCTTGCGGAATCCCGGTGGTGATTGTCAACCACGGGGATGTTGCCTTGACTCTGTAATCCAGCCAGTGTGGCGGGAACCATACACTAAATCAAAAGTTGTTTTACCAGTTGTAGTGGAAGTGGCAGTGTTGTGTGCGAGTTTGGCAGTCGGCAGTTGTACTTCCCAATCAGTGCTGTGTGGCTAACATAAAGTTCGGAGAAGTTGCTTGATCGTCTGGTTTGTTTACTCGGTTTGCACGTGAGTCTTGGGATGGAACGCCATAGATATCTGGATCTGACTGCCGTAGTGTGTCATCAATTCGCGCCAAAACCTGCTGGTAAAGCGGTCGTCTCTGTCTTTGATGATGGTACGTGGCATTCCATGTACTTGCACGGTCTGATTTAGAAATAGCCACGCTGTTCCTTCTCAGGTGACGGTGGTCGTCATTAGGATGAAGTGTGACACTTTAGAAAACTCTCCACCAAGGATGGCGTCATATCCCTGGGGAGTGTTGGGTAGTCACGTCACGAAGTCCATGCTAATGCTGGCCCACAGTGCCATCAAAACAAGTAGGGATTGAAGTAGACAAAGTGGCCGTGTGCCACAAGATATTTGTCTATGACAGGTGTTGCACAATTTGCATAAGGCCATCACGTTGGTCTGCATCTTGTCCCACCACTAGTATTTTTGCCAGTGTTTTTAGTGTCCTGTCCTTGCCAAATTGTCCATATGGACCGGTATCGTGGCACTCCTCCATGGCATCAACCGCAATTCCTTGTTTGGAGGGAAGACGACCCTGGCGAGTGAACCGTTATCGACAGAAGGGGTCGTCAAACTAAATTTTGGTTACTTCATACCAGCCAAACTCCTCGTAACCATTTGCAAACAACCTTGCGAGGTGCGGGTCTCGTTTGACGAGTAACGTATTGATATCAGCCATCAAATCTGGACGTCGACTTAGAGCATCCGCTGGATTTGGTTTTTTTGGACCAGTATACGATGTCGTAGTCGAAGTTGGACTCGAGGAACTCCATCCATCAAGTTTTTTGACGGCTTGGATCTGGGTGGGTCTTGAGACATTTCAGGGTGTTATGGTCAGTGCGGAAGATGCATTGCCGGGATTCCAAGTACTACCGCCATGTCTTGAATGTGTGCACGACTGCAAGCATCTCCTTCTCGTGCACTACATAGTTTAGTTCCGGCTTGCGTAGTTCTCTTGATTTCTACGCGACCGGTTGTTCCCCACCGTTGCCGTCTTGGACGAGAATGGCTCTGATGGATCGATTGGATGCATCAGTGGCCATGATGTAATCCACCGTTGGACTTGCCAATCGTAGGACTGGCGCCAAAGTCACAGCATTAGAGTTGAACGCTTCTTGTTCCCTTCCTCTCAATTCTACTCGGTTGTTTTCCGGGTGAGATCAGAGAGAGACGCTGACACTCGGGCGAAGTCCTTTCCAAATCAATGGTAGTAGTTGCAAAAACCCAAAAACTCTTGGATGTCCTAAACATTTGTGGATGTTGACCAATTAGCAACTGCCTCCACTTTTTCCAAGTCCATGGTGATCCATCCGCCACCGATGATGTGGCCCAAAAAATCAATCAAACGGCAACCAAAGTCTTATTTTGAGAGTTTTCCAAAAAAACTCTCTTTTTGTAAACTCTTGAGAAATTTCTGGAGATGTCTATGGTGCTCCTCCGAGGTACGGCTGTACACCAAGATGTCGTCGAGGTACACAATGAAAAATCGTCAAGGTACAGGCACAAAACATTGTTCATTGCCGCCATGAATGTTACAGGGACATTTATGAGTCCGAACGGCATGACCGTGAACTAAAAGTGTCCATATTGGGCATGGAATGTTGTCTTCTTGACATCCTTATCAGATGCACGGATCTGATGACAACAATGGCCTAGGTTGATTTTGTTGCACATTTGGGCCCCACGGATTTGTTCAAAAAGTCCGTCCGCTCGCGAGAGGGGATATCGGTTCCTGATGGTGATGTCGTTGAATGCTCGGCAGGCCACACACATCCGCATCTCTCCTCTTTTCTTTTTCAAGGAATAACTAGTGTTGCTTAGGGTGATGTGGAGGGTCGGATAAACCCCTGCTTGAGTATCTCATCTAGCTACTTCTTAAGTTTTATTAGCTCGTGATTGCTTATCCGATAGGATTCACTATCGGTCTACTATGTTGCTTCGGGTCTATCTAATGGTCGATGTTGCATTTTGGTGGTAAATCTTGGGGTAGTTTGTTGGGGAAAACCCCTTCAAACTCCTTGATGAGCTCCGCAAACTCTTTTGAGAATGCTGCAAACTTCTCAAGTGTCGACGCCGTTGAAGTCACTTTGGCAGGTGCGATTTCTTCTGCTTTTGTTGCTTCCACGTGGAATAGCCACGCTTGAGCTCTACACTTCCGGCACCGCTTGGCCATGCCTAGACATGTCGGTTGGCATTTTGTGGCTCTCGTAACTTCCTCTGGTGCTTCCACCTCTGTTGCTTCCATTTACTACTGCTATGTCATGGGTTGCTCGACCAGAGGCACGTATCTCTTTCTACCATTAATACTAATGTAAACTACTTTACTGCTCCTTTCAACCTGTAGATTGTGTTGCTAAATGAAATCTCGCCCGAGGATGATTTTGTGTTCGCTCATTGGGCAAGTCCTCAAGACCATTACATTGTGCGAATCTCCGATTTGCAACAGGAGTGGTTTGCAAAGTCGACGGATCTGCAGTCGCCCTTCAACGGTTTTTTCCTTCAAACTCTCTTGGTTCTGTCTGCAAACCCAGCTTCTGAACCATGTCATTGCTAACGAAAATGTGCGAAGCAACTCCATCTAGTAGTACCGGTACCATCTCGTAGCTTTTACATTGCCTCGGTTGTAACCATAGCAGTATCACCTCTTGGTCTTCCTCGTATCCCTCGTCAAACGTTGCAATCTCAGGAACCCTCATTTCCGACAATATGAGCCGCTCAAATGGGAAAGCAGTCTATGAAAATTGTTGTAAACGAAGAGGAGCCTCACCGTCTTCTGCCCTTTGCTGTTTCCCAACTCTTCACTCTTTTCCTGTGACTCCCCCTCCCATTTTGGCTTTTGTTGTCGCTTTTGACAGTCGCACAAGATGTTGCCTGGCTTTTCGTCCAGCAAAGTCATTGATTGCACTGATTTACGTCATCATTTTTCATCAGAGATGAGGTTTCCACCGACTGCGACTTCCCTCTGCCATGATAAGGATTGTGGCCTTGGGATCGCAAGCCATTAGATTCCAGCATCCGAGCGTTTTAGTCAGCGTTGTCGATGCGGTCGTGTGCTATGATCATTTGCCAAAGGTCGTCTTGGATGCCAAAAATAGAGATTCCTCACCGAATGTCTTGCTTGAGGCCGTTGTAGTAGAAACACAGTTTGTCAAGGGTGAGGTCACTGCCAGTGTAGTAGAAACACCCAGTCTACTCTGCCATGATGGACTGCTTACGCACATGTTGGATTTTGCACAATGCATCAGACTTCTCATTTAGTTTTCCAAAGCGAGTGAGGGTAGCACGGGCGAAGTCAGTCTACGTTTCCACTGGCGTGAGAGAGTAGTGCCACGTCAGGTTCATCTGATTGAGAGGTAGTACGCTTGTGGTTAATGATGTGAGAGGGGTTGCAAGAGCTCTTGATCCAGCTCTACTGATCTCTTGTTGCCGTTAGTTGGCCTTTAGACCGGACCACCAACTCAAAGCCGTGCCACGCAAAATCAAGGCCGCAAGTTCAGTTTTATTTTTGTCGTTGTTGACCCCAACAGTGGTGAAGTACAGCTCTTAAGTTGTTAACCACATCCTCACCGTTGGTCCCTCGGAGTTTGCGGGGTCAAACGACTCAAGGAGTGCCGGTTGAATTTGGGGTTCACATGAGAGTTGCAATTTTCTATCGATGAGTACTGCTTCGCGAGCATGAGAAACTCAAAGCTCCTCCATCGTCGCGTTCGGCTGTTAGAGTAGATGGATGCTGAGGCTCTTGAGTCCTGACAATTTCTGGTACAAATGTTTGTTCATTTGTGCTTGTCGGCCGGTGCCTCCCATTGTGCCAAGTGTGACCCAACGGGCTACAAAAGTGGCAAAGGGTTTGCCAAGCTTGAGGGGTCCGTCACTCAATTGGCCGTCGAGTGCGACATTGCTACACCATTCACCTTGAAAGTTGCTACTGCTGTCTGATTTGCTTGGAGAGCATTGTTGTTTGTGTGATCCTCATCCGCCATTGTTGGAGTACTCGTCGGGGACTGCTGCTTGCCGCTGGTTGCGCTTGCTCTATTCATCATTGTTGTCGTGAGGTCTATGATGTTCTGAGTGGTGGAGATGCGTTGAGGACTGTGCAAGGTTGTCATCAGGTGCTTAATGCATTGGTTGCCCCTCCAGCACCACTACGCTCTAATACCAAGTGTTATGCCACGCGGAGTGCATGTGGTTCATATGGATGAGGTACGAGACAAAAGACAATTCGAGTAATTAGGGCAAATGGATCATTTGTATAAACTAGTAAGCGTACTTTGATGACAAGTGCCAAGTGCTTCGAGCACATACATACAATGACGAGTGTGAGAATGAAGCATAAGATGGGTTTTCAACGCTTGAGCTGAGCGACGCATGCGAGGTCGTGCCATGAGTGGTGGATTCAAGAAGCTCCACCGAGAAGTTGAGGGGCTTCGAGAATATCGTGAAGCTTGTTTATAAAATTTGAGAATCATCAAGAAGTTTACTGAACGATATTGAAATGTTGATGTTGTTTGCGACACTTTTGTTGATCATTCTAAAAAGTGGTCAAAGTTGTCGGAAACTTCTAGAACGGAACGCCAGAGGTCGGAGCAGTTGGCCAAAATGCCCTCCGTCGAATGGCGTAAAAATCCTGGAGTCGCCGCGTGTTGCGCCATGAATGTAAGAACAGAGTTTCCCATGGGCGAGTCTATGAGACTCCTGAACTTCAAGGACTTAACAAAAGATATGGCGAGTCAACGATAGATGGTGGTCTTTTCCGAGTCGTTTAAAGCGTCACACAAAAGTGCGCAAACATTTTTCATGCCCATCTTGTAACGACAACATGGGCATGAAGAGTGTTTATACTCACCCTTCTAAGATATTGATGGATTTTGTTTCACTTCAAGGAAGGGATACACTTGGTTGCAGAGTATGGAGTTTTTCTTCAACCAGGAGGGTTGACTCCTCTCTACAACAAACTAGCGTGTCTCACCTACTTCGCAAGTGGGAAGCGATGAGAATAGGATGATCACATCATGTGGAGGACGAGGATGGCTAGGAAAAACCTTGCATGTGCATCCAGCAACGTTCATAAGTACTGAACCGGTCAAACAACATGGCCCCATACCTGGCCGGAAGCACTACGCCACCTACCTGGTAAATTTTTTGTATTGGATAGATACATGGAAAGAGCAAATAGCCTTGTTCCGCAGGGTCACCATTTCCATTCATCGCTTATCCTCGATGCTCTAACTGCTCCTCATGAGGCGGGAAGGCCTTCAGTCGAAGCACTTAATTGTCGGATACCCATTTCGCATGTGTGGATAGATATGATGATAACGAGCTAACAAATCAAAAAATCGTGTTGACTTCTTTCGAGGCAAAAGGCAATGAATCAAGCATTCAGGATGTTAAAGTTTTGTGTGTGGCCGTTGGACAAGTTCTCTTTGAAATGAATTGAGGAACAATTTCCGCAAACCACAAGCCACAAAAATGGATGGCTGAAAAATGAGTAATCAGGCATCGATGAGGAGAAGATCATGTGGGGCAAGAGAAGAAAATGTCTACAGCATGATATGTCGCGAGATGTCCATCTTCCATGCCTCACTCTTGGGGAATGGTTTTTAGTTTGATAATGCTTCGATGTGAAGTCACATGGAAAGGCCTCCTATCCTATTCATCCACGTAGGGCTTTTATATGATTTTCTCTTCACTTGAGTCTGCTTTTAGATTGGCACATACAACAGATAAGTACTAAGGCAACAATCTTTCTATAAAATGGTGGTTATTGTTATGTCCTTGATGTACACGAGTCCCTAAACTCCGCGAACGGGAAATTTTGTCATTACATTCATGGCCCACTGTACATCGACCTTGGGGTTTTTCCTTCGATCAGCCGAGGGAATTTTGGCCACATGCCACGACCTCCAATGTTCCGTTATACGGGGTTTCAACTAAATCGACCACTTTCACAAATGGTCAACAATAGTATCACAAACTATATCAATGTTTTGTTTTTTTCATTGAATTATCGGCGACACAAAACCTTTATAGAATCGTGCCTCAATTTTCTTGAATCCCCCTGACTTCTTAACGGATACGCTCAAAGTAGCCACTCACGTCGCAACCTGCGACCTTGCACCCATCACACACCTTGAGCACATAAGAACCAAAACATGTTTCGGGTCATTAGAATGAGGCATGAGAAATCATTGAATGTATGTACTCAACTCATTTGACACTCAACATCAAAGTACATTTATTGCTTATTACAAATAATCCATTTCTCTCGAATCCTCAAATACTTTTTTGTCCCGCGCCTCACCTATGTGAACCACCCACGTTGGTGTAACACTTGGTATCGGAGCACATCGGTGCTGGAGGAACAACATACACACTTATTACGTGGTGACAACCTTGCAAAAGTCTTCAGCGCATATCCACCATTTAGAAGATCACAGACCTTGCGACGACAGCGGTGAACAGAGCGAGCACATTGGCAATGATTAATAGTCACTTGTAAAAAGTCCAGCGGTGGAGGGTCAGCAGCACTCAAACATCGATGCTCTCCAAAAGAAGTAGACAGCAGTGCCAACTTCCACGGTGAATGGCAAAACACTAACAAACCCAACGGCCAATCTGGTGACGGACTCCTCGGGCTCTCCTTTGCCCCCGCCACTGCATATCGAGACGACACGTGGCGCGTTGGGAGGCACCAACCGATAGGCTTGAATTGATCAATATCTGTACCATAAACTGTCGGGAGTCAAGAACCTAAGCACCCAGCTGCTCAAACAACACAACAGGGCCATGGAGGAGCCCCAAATCTCACATGTGCCTCAAGTAGTGCTCATCGAGTGAGACATCTCATTCTCGAGTGAACCCCATAATCCACCAAAAATTCTCAAACCGTTTGATCTCGCAAACTCAAAGAGACCGACGGTCACAAAGTGGCTTACAAGTTTGGAGGTGTAATTCACTGTTGCTAGGGTCAACAACGACGAAAGGAAAATTGTCCTTGCAGCCTCAATTTTGTGCCACACGACTTTGAATTGCTGGTCTGATCTGAAGACCATCCAAAGGCAGTAGGAGACGAGCGGAGCCATATCAACGGCTCAAACAACCGCTCTCAATTCTCAACCGCACATGTTCTTTCTCTCAAGCAGATAAATCCGACATGGCACAGCTCCCTCATGCCACCGAAATCATGGAGCAATTTCACGTGTGCAACACTCATCCGCTTTGGGAAACTGAATGAAAATTCTGAAGCATGGTACATGCTTCAATGCATGCATTAGCAGTCTAGTATGGCAGAGTATACACAGCATTTTCATGAAATCATCACCGGCAAAGAACTTGCCCACGACGAATTCTACTTCTACTACACCAACAGCCTTAAACGAGACATCCAGTGAGCAATCGCCATTTTTAACATCCAAAACGACCTTCTTCATATGATCATGCAACTGATCACATTAACAGTACAACTACAATGCCCACACATGGGAATTCAACAAAAGGTGATTCGTCGACTGCAACTTCCTTACCGTGCCCGAGGAAAGTTGCAATCAACGAAAACCTTGTCTCTAATGGAAATTGACGTCGTTGGTGAACGCGACCAATGGCTCTGCTAGACTTACAGGATACCGGGTCATATCTTGTGCAATTTCTTAAAGCAAGTCAACAAGCCAAAGAGGGGAGGAAGCCATAGAGGAAAAATGAGGAGTCGGAAAATGGCAAAGGGTAGGAGTAGACACCAAGACTCTTCTTCAGGCAAATAAATCTGCGTCGATCGATCTCCAATCTGAGCGGCTCACATCACCGCAGACGAGGGTTGGTGCGGCAACAAAGTTTGATGAGGGATATGAGGACGACCACCCTGCGATAATGCTGCGAGAGAATACTGCAACCGGACCAACACTACTACATGGAGAAGCCTCTTACGGTTTCATCAATAATGACATCGTTCAAATTTTTGGTTTACAGAACATACCAAGGGCGTTTGAAGGAAAAACTGTCAACGGAATACTGTACATCTGTCGAATGTTCAAACCTCTCGGACTGCAAATCAGAGATCTACACAATGTAACTGTTTGGAAAACCTGACTAATGAGCAACCACAAAAGCATCCTCGGACGAGATTTTCAGGTATGGCATAATCCGCTAGTGGACTGGAGCAGAAGAGCAGGAGTTTCATAACATGGTCAAGTGCTTATCCGCCATAGAAGACTATGTTTTTGCTTGTCATTTTTTCCTAGCATGGGTTTGAAGCAAGTCTGGATGTATTGGTGTGAAGTGTGTTGAAGCAGCAACCAAATGCTGCATGTGGAACATTCACATGGTATTTAGCTTTGAGCTTGGTGCTGTCAAGCTCTTGCACGTTGTCATGGGCCACTTGTGCAAACGACAAGATGGAATCTGTGTAACATTGAAGAGCAGATGGCCCGCAACGTCACCTCTTTTACTGTTATGTTAAGAGCCGGGATCAAATCTGCTCCTGGAATCCAAGTGGTTGATTTTTACAATGTACCGGACACAGGTGTTGGCCCAAGCAGAGGTCATGAGAACAAAGTCAAATTCATGGCTCTACTTCCCATCCCACTGTGAAAGGCAATGTGTTATGGCCATCAGTATCTGGTACTCACACATTTCATGTTGCAACTGTGGGGG